>CAJPEV010000409.1:0-112084 GCA_905338385.1 Darwinula stevensoni
CTTAAAAAAAGAGACAATGCTGCAAGAATGAGGGTGGTTTTGTGGTGTAACTAATTAAATATTAACTCATAAGCAAAACATGGCTGCAAGCATAAATACTTCACATGACATTATGATTCCTGAATCATAAAATCGGTAATTCCATTTCACTGGGATCGATGACTTCTTCCATTCTTTTTAGAAACGAGAAAAACTAGCATCATACCACTGTTCCCAAGGAACAGTGGTATGATGCAAGTGTTTCTGAAGTGAAATGAATCATTCAGCATATTAATCCTTGCGTATTTCGTCTTCTGCAACCGCGTGCATTCTTGGGAACTTTTTGAGTTCATGGTGAAAATTAAATTTCCCTAAACTTCGGAGTAAGTGCAGGTAATGACTTATTTGAGAGATATAGATTATGATGTTGAAGAACGCTGTTCTTTTGCACTCTATACATAGCGATGTACGCTTTCCTTCGTATCGCAGCGAAAACGGTTGATGTTAGCCCATAGGTGTCGAGGTAGGTTGAACCCAGGAACGCTGTCCTCCGGGTTGGTGATCAGGTAGGAGTTCTTGGGGCTGGCTCTTTCCCATTCTGAGCGCCATCTGTCCGCAGTGGAGGGAGCCGTTGAGAGTTTCTAGATGGAGTGCTGCGTCCAGATGGGATGTCTAGAGGTCAGTCTCAGGGTGGGGGGGTTCCAGATGTCATCATGGATTGAGAGTTGGGGCATCTGTTTCAGTCGGAATAGCAGCTTGCGCAGTGCCTCTTCGAGTCGGATGTTGGAAGGGGAGATATTGGCAAGAACTGGGAGCCATGCCAGATTGGTGGGTCTCATGCACCCAGTGATCCTCCGCATGGTCTGGTTTAGCTGTGTCTGCTTGACATATGCAGAGTTCAGCCAAACGGGGGCGCAGTACTCTCCGGTCGAGTAACAGAGTGCCAACCCAGAGCTGTGCAGTGTCTGGGCATTTGCACACCATGTAGAGCCTGCCAACTTGCCGAGAAGCGAGTTCCGACTTTTAACTTTATGTGCAGTCTTTGTCAGGTGGCCTTTGAAGGTGAGTGTCCTGTCTAGGGTAACACCCAGGTATACTGGTTTGGGGTCATGAGTCAGTTTCTGCCCATTCATAAAGATCTTGAGTGGAAGGGAGCTCTGGGCGTGGTGGAGGTGAAAACAACTTGAGACAGTCTTGCTCACACTTGGTCTTAGCCTCCATTTCTTGCAATAGGCAGCAATCTCAGACATGTCGCTGTTCAGACTTTCCTCAATCCTGTTGAAATTCTGGCTCCTAATGGCCAGGCAGATGTCATCGACACATATGAACCTTCTGGAGATTGTCTCAGGCAGATTGTTTGTGGAGATATTGAAGAGAGTCGGCGCCAGGACTGAGCCTTGAGGGAGGCCATTTTTCTGAAATCTGCAGGAGCTGATGGAGGAGCCGAGATGTACTCTGAACCTGCGTCCCCTAAGCAGCAGCTCAGTAGTCAGCACTACCCAACGAGGGAGCACAGAAGACATCTTGTGCAGCAATCCAGTGTGCCAGATGGAGACAGTCTTGCTCACACTTGGTTTTAGCCTCCATTTCTTGCAATAGGCAGCAATCTCAGACATGTCGCTGTTCAGACTTTCCTCAATCCTGTTGAAATTCTGGCTCCTAATGGCCAAGCAGATATCATCGGCATATATGAACTTTCTGGAGATTGTCTCAGGCAGATTGCTTGTGAAGATATGGAAGAGAGTCGGCGCCAGGACTGCAAATGAAATGATGACTAGGAATATCATTAGGTGTTACACATTATTAGGTGCAGCTAATGGAAAGGGTGTCTGTCCCGTTTGTGCCTTGAAGGACCAGCTAAGGGTGGATACGATGCTGGTGGTTCTAAACGTCGGGATCAACGACACCCTCAAGTCTGACTCCGAGACGATCATTCATAAGCTTAGGCAGTTCATGAAGGCTTGTCATGACTAGGGCATGAGTCAGAGTGAAGTTTGTATGACTACGAGCTGATTGGATGAGGAAAACATGACGCGGTCTAAATCAGACGGAGTTATTAATAGGTCGACGGAGGCTTGTGTTGCTGAGGGGGGGGGGTTTGAACACCAGACTATGCGTGCTTCTGATAGGTAGCGACTGTGCTTGTTTTTCCAAGGAGGGAGCTAGAGCTGTCGAGGTAGCAATCAAGGAGGAGATGCATCCATTAATAGGTTATTTAGGGTGGGCCAAAAAACAAAGTCGTCATTTTTGGTAAGTCGTCATTTTTGGTAAGTCAATCTCATTGTACGCTGCCGATTCTAATTAAATTTGGTGGGCTTATAGGGTGACTCAATTTAAGTTGTATGCCAAATTACAGCCTTCTTGTTCTATAATTATAGGAGCTGTACTTATCTTTTTATGATGACCAACGACAAAATTCGCTGTCGAAAATATCGATGTGAACTTGAGTTCGGGATGAAAGGGAGGGCGAATGCATTACCTTCTATCCCTGCATAATGCTATAGAGGAAGATTGGGATGCTCTGCCTCAAAGACTGATTGACCGAGCCATTTGTCTGTGGCGTCCCAGACTAGTAGCTAGTGTTCAACAGAATAGAGGGAAATATTAGCACCCAAATTGTGTACTGTCGTTGTACGCATTCGTGAATTTTAGTTTTGTTCCGTTTCTTTTCTTATTTGTTTTTTTTTCAGTTGTGAGGAATTGTAAGTTTTAAAAAAGGTCACACTTTTTTGCTGATGAAAAGTAAATGAAATGCCATTCTCATAGTTTTTGACATATTGGTTTGAAATTTGGCACACAAACCCCAATTGAGTCGTCCTGTGTGATTACCAGAATTCATCAGAATCGGCATCCTGCAATCAGAATAACAACTCATCAAAACTGATAATTTTTTTTGGCCCGCCCAATATATCTGAGTCCTATTAATCACGTGCAAGGCTCAACTAGAACGTGTAGTTCGATGCCAAGACATACTGATATCAATAAAAGGCTCAGTAGGAACCGACTAAAGTATTTATAAAAGAATACTTCTATCTTACGTAATAAAATGGGTGAACTTCGAGAGAAGGTGCTAGGAATATGTTAAGATTTCTTGGAAATCACAGAAACTTTAAGGAGTCCTACAATGGGAAATAATACCATAATGGGAAATTAAATCGTAATCCAGGGATTCGAGACTCCCGTAAGGATAGGCTCGAATGGAAGGGTGGTGAGGTCATGTTATTTTTTTATTATCAACGATGTATGTGTCTGCCTTTAAGAGTGTCTAACTTCGGTTAATTGAGAAATAATTGAACACTTATCGTGAGAGATAGGTGGGGCGATAGGAAAAATCCTGTTAAGAACCGGCAGTCAAATACGCCCGATGAAGGTGACACCGTTTTTCAAGCTTTGACGAGCGGAACCGGAGTTAAAGTCAACAAAGGTTTCGCTCATGGATGAAACCAAAAGATGGCGACTAACCTATTAATGCGATGTGGCTGGCTGAAGCGGGAGGGAGTCATCTATCCTCCGAAACAAAAGTTGCACAGCCGCAGTATTGGAAAATCCAAAGAGTTACCTAGCGCAATATAAAACGTGGTACGAATTCATTTGCAAAATACTGTACATGGCATGTACACTGGTACGAGCTCCTGTGTCTCCTCATCTTAATCTTAATCGCTCTGTCTGGCTTTTCTATTGCGTTTGTAACGGGCACGAGGCGCAGTCGGTAGGATTGCTCATCATATCAACTATTAATTAAGTTCAAATAGAAACTTTACCTTAACGCGCCCCGATTCCACTACAATGAATCCCCTTCCAGGAAATCAGGTCCGTGCCAATTCAAATTCGAGTGGGAGTAACTAAGGCGTAATTCAAGACAACAAAACAAAATTGTATTTCCAAAAAGAAAAATTAATGATAAAAAAGGACCAAAAAAATGTTAGTCAAACAACCAGTCCAACCCCCTTTACAGCACAGTACAGTACAAAGGGCTGACTTTCACTTCCCTCCACACAAAACGTTGCATGTTCGGGGAAAAAACTCACGACCTTCGAAACGAATCCTCTATATCGTTGTTCCCCTGTATGTTTCTATATTGTTTTAGTTCACCTCCTTCCGCCTCCTCCCCTCCTGGACTCTATTGATACGCTGGACTTGCGGTCATAGGCCGACATACGTTACACGTTGAAGACAAATTTGGAGATAATATCAGGCATGCCAATTGTTTGTTGGGCAGAAACCAATTCTGTTACTCGAGAACTCATCTAGGAGTATTATCATTTAGAAGCAATTTCAAGGAAACCACCGCGGGGCTATAGTACTTCCTATGGTACTGTACATTCGAGCTCTCTGAGGTAAAACAGAAAATACAAAAAATTTCAGGTCATTATTAAATCAGCACATTTTCAAAATAAAAAGGGACTACAATACCAAGAAGAACATAAGCCTTCTCGATTGCCAAATCGATTATGCTCGTGACATCAAAAGAAAGCGTTCTTAGATGTTCAATGTAGCTTACATAAGTAGTAAAGACAGTCTGAAATGGACATTTTCCCCTCTGCTGTTCGAAACATGTCCAGAGGTATGAGAAGGTCAGCGCAGCTCTTTAGATTACCTCAAAGTCTGGCGGGGTGAGGTCAGACGATCTTCCAAGCCAGCATTGTTCAAACTGTCGATTGATCACACGGACTCTGAATTTCCCTATGGCGAGACCACGTGAATTGCCTTCCACATGGTCAAATCGGTCAACATGCAAAGTTTCACAGCACTATTATTAACCAGTGTGAATGGTGTGAGTGACAGAATAACGATACCAACGCTTAAACCTCCTTGTATATTCAAATTATTATAAAATTATTTCCTCCGTCTGCAAGAAGTCTTAAGAAATGTGAGTGAAAAAGCATTGCTACGAATATTAATACTTATCTTGCACCTTCGAAATCCCCATGATTGACTGGACAAATGCATACCATGCTCTTCCTCAATAGTAGGCATGCCTGAAGAAAAAGAAGTTAATGAGGTCGAATGAATTTTTCATCGAACAAGAGGAAGGCTTCAGCATTTTACTTTGAACTCCCCTTGTGCTTTGAGGAAAACTAAGAAATCCATGCCATAAAACACGTAAACATGGAATATGAAGCCAAAAATGAGCTTAAATGTTGGAATATGGCTAATTGAAAAAATCAAACCACAATTGAAACTTGCTCTGATCGTGATCCTCGTTAGTTCCCTTTTCATTTTCTTGTGCAAGTGATGGCATGATGGTATATTGTCCCATGTGCACCTTTCCATTCCCAGAATGCGGGAAAAGAATGACTCATATGAAGCGCTCAGTTGGTGGAAGGCCTGCGGCCATTGGAAAGTGGCCTTGGCAAGTAGCTATTTATGACATCGAAAAGAAACTTATCATCTGTGGAGCGCGAGAGTAAGTGTTCTCTACCCACGAGTGACGCCGAGTAACATAGTGGGTTCTACCTTGCCTCTTTCGGGCGTCGTCCCTTCGGAAAGACTAGATAGAGCCCTTTGTGATAGCTTTACTGCGTGTCCTTGATGTTTTAGTGCAGAAGAAGAAGGCAATAGATTAACCCTCTGATATCTCCTTAGCAACTCATATCCGTTTCAATTTGATTAATGTTATACTTGCAGGTATCACACATCTTCCTCCATGAAGACTTCGACAGACAGAACTTTGACTCCGATATTGCAATCTTGCAACTGGAAGAAGATGCCATGTTAACAGAGCGAGTGCAGTTGGTTTGTCTGCCAGAACACTCAGATATATCTGATACAAGCTCCAAGAGGGGATTGATCGGATCGGTGAGACATGAAGGATTTTGTACATATATGTGAAGTTGATTTTTGTTTCATGGACTTATCCAAATGGTTCGTGGCAGGTGGCTGGATGGGGTTCAGATGGCACAGGTATCCTCCCGAATGTACTGATGGAAGTGGAGCTCCCGATTATATCTAATATAGAATGTCGTAAAGACACTATTCTCTTCACAGGGGACCGACACGTCACTCGTACCCTCACTACGATTTTGTATTGTGCCGGGTATGACAGAAACACACCCCTTTCAGGTACCGTTTCAACCAGCAATGAAAGCTTAAATTTCCTGATTTATTTAAAACTTTATTGTAACTAGAGTCTGCAGGGAGTCGCCGCCGTAACGGCGCCGTTTCTCAGTAGACACAGGGTTCAGTATGAAGATACAATGGAAATAAATAGGCATTTTAATCATCATATCCCAATCCCACAAGATCTAGTCTAGTGAATCGTTCAGAGTGTCGAGAAGGTTGTTTCCAAAAGATCCTTCAAATCTCTATCTCCCAATCAAGACCATGAACAACAATTGAAAATTACTTGTGCAATGGGAATAGAAAGAGCTAAAGCTGGCAGTCGTGAGAAGGGCACAACCTAAACCTCAACATTTATGTGAGCTGTTATTCCACTTAGCACAAATCAAGATCAACTCATTCATTTCCTTTAAAGTGGAACGCAAAAAATACAAGAATACGCTTGCTTGGAAACACGTAAATCTAAGAACAAACATTTGAAGGAAGTTTTCATGATTAAGATGCTACAAAATTGGGTTTTTCTGGGTTAGGGGGGGGGGGGAATGAATGTAGTATCCAAAAATGCTATTTTTTCCTTAAAAATGCACAANGGGGGGGGGGGGGGGGGGGGGGGGGGGGAAATGAATGTAGTATCCAAAAATGCCATTTTTTCCTTAAAAATGCACAAAATTGCACGCCCTGCCTCACTCAAGGCTTCCAGGATGCTAGCGACCTAGACCAAAGGAACTATAGGGAATGTATTCATAATAATCCTTTTGATCATATTTGTCTCTGAGAAGGAATAGAGGGGCACGCAAATGAGTCGCTGCCTTTTTGAATGCAATGGAACCTTGTATGCTTCCAAAATGATTCAATGAAGGATTGCGTGAAGAAATATGCGTTCTTGTGCTTTCTCGAAGGAAGCGGACCAAAATTTACCGGTTTAATGAGGGGAAGTCAGAAAAAGAAAGAAACTTCGATGATCCCTTTGACCCTTGGGATTTGAGTGTGCTATGGGCGTAGCATGTCATATGTTGGCTCTAGGGCTCGAAGTGCTAAGTTCCTCAGACCCAGCGTGCACCTAGGCTCCGCATTTGGGCATTTAACCCATCCGCATCATGTGACTTTGAGGCCAATCAGACTTACAATTCTACTACCGTATTCTGACATGCGAGGCCAACATGCCCCTGCCTTTCTAGACCATGAATTAGGCGGAAGAACACAGGACGATGCGTACCAGTAAGTCTTCTGATATAGATGTGTTGAACAAGGCTATTGTGGAGATTACAATTTCGGAGGAGATGAACGATATGTTCTGAAAGGTAACAAGCCATCTTCGAGCAATAAACTAACTCAGAATGAATTATTGAATATTGTGAAAACGTCTCACTGACAGGCTGGCTCCTTTACGCATAACCTTTCTCCCACAGAGCAATTCCAGAGGTTTTTCGAAACGTGAGAAACTCGGAGATTTTTGGGTTCTCACTAGGACTGTTAAGGTCCACGTGAGAATATGGAAATGGGAAACATGTTTCCCCCTATAGAGGCAGATTTATCCACATTAGACAGTTAGTTCAGTACCTATAATTTACTTAAATGTTTGCCAGGTAATTCTTTCAACAGCGATATGGTTTATGTTATTCATTTTGACTTCGTAAAAATATAGTCCAATCCTAAAACGCAGAAATATTCGATATTTCAGAATGCTCTACTTTGTTGGGGAATCAAGGCCTCTAAGTCTATGTAGTAACTTCATGGCATAACTTCATTATTCTCATGATTCTATCTTCTCCGTGATTTAGATCGAATTATGGATATGCAAAAATCTACCGTAAGAGAACTGCTTTGATCTGCACTGGAATTTCCAAATAAATTTTCATTAGAGGTTACTAGACATACCGACACTAGTGATATAAATTTCTGTCCAGCCTACCAAACAGTCTGCGGTGGAGATGCGGGGAGTCCCATGGTTTTACAAGATGCAGAACGCGGTCAACGCTGGACCGTTGAAGGGATCGTGAGTCACTTTTACAGCATTGAAAAGTGCTCAATGAGGGGTCCTGGTCAGTACGCTATCTTCACAAAAGTCGATCGGTAAGACCCGGATTTATTTCACTATTTATTTTTGTCGTGCTCCCCGATCTCCTCAAGAGACATAATCAAATCGAAACATGTTTATCTTTCCCGAATCAGATTCATTCACTGGATAGATGATAAAATGGAAAACGCGTATTGAAGACCCCAGAAGTCCTCGACCATGTCAGTCATCATCCTCGCCCAAAACCCAGGCAGAGGTCTCCAGGGCTCATCCTCGGGCCTCGACCTATCCGAACATTATTTTAAGGTTCCATGATTTCAAACTCTAAGAAAGTATGGAATAAAGGTTTTGTAAAGATATCTTGCAGCGCTCCTACCGAATCCCGGCTATTTCATGGAAATATCGCTCCTCTTGTAGTTTTCGTTGTTCATTCTTTGTCGCTTCCTATCGAAAGTCTTCATTAGAATAATCATTCTTATGAGAATGGGAGCGATTTTTCAAAAGAACGAGGGTAAAATCGCGAACTCCAGTTTCACTCTCATTCGCTCTGGGAAAGGAGCAACTTTGCTCTATCACCAAGGAGTAAAGTTGCTGTCCTCCTCCGTGAGTAAAAAATCTCCCTTCAGAAAGAGATAGGCATGCCATGCAAATGCGTAAGTTTTGATACATACTGTGTGTCACTTTCCCTCTCGTACAGGCGTTGACCGACCTTTAAATACTAATTACAGCATGTCAGAGTTTGAACCACCTCATGGTTCCGTGAAGTATTCGGGATACCAATCCTTCATTACCTTATTCGATTATGAAGCTGAGGTATTGTTGCATGGAGTTCACGGGTACTCTCTTTGCACTCTAGACTTCCTACGCAAATGAAACACTTCCTGTTTCAAAAGGGTTCTCAATAGGAATATGAGCTTGTTTATCGCCTGGACTCGATGAATCTGTCTTGAATATGTGGGTAACAAATGATGAAGAGTCCGTGTTTATTGATTCCTATAATGAGACTAGGCGAGACACGTGGCTAGGAACTAAACAATCCTGCGAGGGACGATTCCAGGGAAAGAGGGAAGGGAACTTTTGTGTACAGTGCGAAAAGTGAGACCCTTATCTCCATCTAGTGGACTGGCGAAGAACTTCAAGGTGTTCACTTCGATACGAGCGATGAGGGAGCATTTGGTGAGTAATAAGAGAGTACATTTGAACTAGCTCACATAGTGCTTACGTTTTACTCCCTAAACGCTCGAAATTTTCTAAGAGTGTAGCATTCCACAGCAGTTCATTCCACCTCAAGTGAGGTGATGACCTGTGCTAGACTGTCCCAAAATTCAATGAACTTTTCAACTTTAACGTTTCAAGGGACAGTTTGATCTAGCTGATTCTTGACCGAGAGGTTCATGAGTATAGGAGGTTCTTTTACTTCCGCAAGATAGCGTTGTATCCCGAAAGAGGGCGCTTATCGTTGACTGAGTGACTGAGGGTACCACTGTAGAATAGTGTAAACTTTCCCACTTTTTCGGGCATTTTGAGAACGCAGGCGTTTCAAAAATAAAACAATAATATTGGAGCACTAACTCAATGCTGCAAACTTAAGTGAAGCACTGTCTTAAACCAGTGACGGGACTGGTAACGTGACAAAGTATGACATATGATCATTGCCAAGAGTTACAATGGCAACAACTTCCCTTGCCGACAATGCTTCATACTCTCATTGTTGGTCGTGAGCACTTCGCTAGGGAAAGCATTCAGTAAAAATGATACTCATCGCCAAAATTAAATTATCCCCTATGTTGTCAAAATGGAAACAGTTTCTTGCCTATTGACCCAACAGTTATCGGCACCGTGTTTAGAATGACACCAATAGTTCGAAACTGAGACACACCGAACGAATTTAGGACTCCCAGTAATGAGATGGAGGGCGGGAGGATTGTTCTTGTCTGAAGAGACACTCCATTTCCCTTTTCTAACAATATTCAGTGAGTTCCATCGCATAGCATTCTAAAGATACGACTTTTGAATTTCAACAGACATGATTTCAGTAAAGTATAAAGAGATTCGATTCGTCTTAACCCTTTAAGTGATGTGAACGGGTATATATGTTATAGTAGGCTGTGCCTTTTGGACTGTGAACGTGTGTGCACGTTTTATAGTTGGCTGCTCCTCAGGACTATGAACACATGTGGGCCAAAGTGTATACATGCTACAACTGGTTAGTTCTAGGCTCTATCTTTGATTTATGAACACTTATGTGCGGTTCTTGAATTTTCAAATGATTATTTTTCAAGTATTTTGCATCGGTAAAGCAAACAGAAATGGAGAGGGTCAATCCACATCACGAATACGTCCTAAAATTAATCTGGCACTACGCGACGTGGAAAATATATTTCTGAATGAAGAATCGGAAGATGAACTTGAACTCGTGTCTGACATTTCCTATGATTAAATGTCGACCAATGACAACTACAAGCTAAGTAGCTAAGAAGGTGACTCGGATTACAGTAATGAAGCTGACGTTCATCCAGAGCCCAGTCCTAAGCACACTCGAAATGACCTGGATTTTTGCCTCCAATGACCAGCATTTTGATCCTGTTATTCAGCAATATGCTGTGTGCCGACAATGTGCAGCATGCCAACAACGTGCCAACAGCAATGTTGACACACATCTGACGTAGTTTAACTTTGAACGAAACAAGAATGTAACATATTTTCATGTTCTTTCAATTTTTTTAGTAATAGAATATCCACATTGTACATCTTCCGTAAAACTAACTCAGTCCATGGATGTCGATAATGACCGCCAAACTCCGTGCCGAAAGGGTTAAGGGAAACCCCAATCCCCTGAATGCAAATGTTCAGCGAGTTCCGCTTCTTAGCCTTAAAGTGAGACCCGTTGTTCTAAATCAATAGAAGAATAAGGAAGATTTTGACCGGGATGCGGATAGGCTCGATAGAAAAATCTGACCCGTGCATCGGGCGTGAATCGAGGTTGACGATCTAGTTTCCGGTCGAGTGCGGGTCCTGATGTGCGAGCACACAGCCCGAGAACCATTCATAACGCTATTCTTATCAACTGAAATTTGGCCTTACAGATACATGCAAATGGGACCCATTCTTGGACTTTTGATCCAAGAAGTATCGCCTCTGGTCATAAACTTTCCATCGACTTCTCACTCATGAAAATCCGTTAATCCGTCTAGAAGGAGTTTCCTCGGAATAACACCCCAACAGACACATTACCCTCTCTTGTATTTGGTTGGAAAGAAAGTCTTGCAACACTTTCTAAAACTATTTATATAAATTTTCAAAGGAATGATGGGCGGGGCTTTGCATTTGCATATGCTGGAATGTTCTCGAAGCTTCTGCCCTCGGGGTATATAAGGCGGCTTCTGCCATCAGTTGGCAGCCATGGCTCCGATCGAACGAGCAACTCTTCGCCCCATCGTCTACTACGAGTTCCTCCAAGGACACTGCGAGACCCGCCACGGACAACATCTGCGCTGCATTCAAGGGTAACGTCGTCCACTATTCCACGGTGTCTCAATGGTTCAAACGCTTGGAGTCTGGCGACACGACTTTCGGATATCGACCACGCTCAGGACGTCTATCTACAGTCGATGACGAAGCCCTGCGGAACGCCCTCGACGCGAAGCCGAACGCCACCACTCGCGAATCGGCGACTACAGTTGGAGTCACCCATATGGCCATCGGCAACCATCTGAACGACCTCGGCTATCGGAAGGTTTACTCGACATGGGTCCCTCATCGGCTCGGCGNGCTGCCAACTGATGGCAGAAGCCGCCTTATATACCCCGAGGGAAGAAGCTTCGAGAACATTCCAGCATATACAAATGCAAAGCCCCGCCCATCATTCCTTTGAAAATTTTAATAAATAGTTTTAGAAATTGTTCCAAGACTTTCTTTCCAACCCAATATTTTGCACGCAGATATACGCTATAAATTCTGGCAAGCACAACGAGACGAAATGCCTCAACTCCAGCAGGAATTTATGTTCCCTGCCTCTTATTGTCTATTCCCCTAACCTGTCCTCTTTGCTGTGATTCTTGACCAAAGTGGAGAAAAAAATGTTAATATTCAATTTCGAGACAGCTACAGAGCTGAATGCAACGTTGACGAAGTTCAATGCTTCCTGGAAATTTGCGAGAAACGCTGAAACTTTGGGAAAGCAGATCGTTGCAGCGGGATTTTATTTAATAATATCTTACTCTTCGAACCCAGATGTTTAATGTTTGTTCAGAAAAAGGAACCTGTGGTTAGAAATTGACAAACCAGGCCCCCAGACTCATAAATAAGCGAAACATATGCAGGAAGCAGAATCACTAGTTGGCTTTGCAGCACGAGCATGGAGGTTTATTCCGATTTCAGATTTTATAACTAATTGATCCGATTCACTGTAGTTTCGGGAAAATAAATAGGAAAAGGAAATAACATGCATCGTAAAACGGTGTTGAACGAGCTCATGTCCTTAAGAAGAATGAGTAGCATGGATCTGAGTGGCGGAGACTAAAACGGGATAACCATGAAGTACATGACTTCGGCTTAATCCATTCAATCTCCAAGGAGAAAGAATATGAAGATCTCATTCTCTACCAAAGGAAGCGAAAAGGGTGAAGCCTCGCAGGGCGAAAAAAGAAAAGGCAAAGGGGATATTCTCCGAGGAGAGAAGAGGAGCGGAATGCCCGAGGTGCAATCGCGTTCAAGGCCCGCTTCCCCGTGTTTCTCTCGCACTTTCCCCGCGGCGGCCGACGATGAGCTCCGAGGCCTTACTCCTTGGCTCCCCATATCCAGTGTGCTCGTCCACTGTGCTCTTCCATGCGCTCATCCACGGTGTTCGTCCGGTGTGCTCGCGCCTTGTATCCATGTATTCTTGCGTTCTCCGCGTTTCTCGAGGTTTTGAACATGGTCTCGTTTCAGGTGAGGTTTTGGCTATGTTAAGGAGTCCCGCACTGATATGATACTTTCCTTCTTTCAATCATAATTAGCAATAATAATCTAGATAATTTCTTCGTTTTCATGATAACTAGCGAGTTCTGTGCTAAATTCGTCGGCAGGCGAGTTTGAGTCGAAATTGACGAAAGGTTGAGGTACAGTTCTCGTTAACCTTGTAAATACGTCGAAAGAGTAAAGATGCTCCTCCCTTGCACTGCGGTAATCCAGATTTGAGTAGGGTGCTCATCTGCATTCGAGTCACGCGCTTCCTCACAATAAAGGCGGAGGGTTTCAAGGTCACGAATGGACCTTCCCTCTTGGTGCACTTGAAAAAAAACGAGGATAAATCCCCGCAATGAGAAGATAGTGACATCAAAGGCGTGAAATTTGACACACGTGAATTAGTGTAATCACTGCATACTCCATAAATCGCAGGTAAAATAAACATATAATGCGCTTGGTATGGACTTAGTTTTAAATATAATCTGATGCAATCGGAACAATAGAACTATCTTCTCTATATCGCTTCGTATCTTCACAGTCTATGCTTGAGAGTAAATTCATTCCACACGTATGTGAAACACGTTCAACATGTAAAAATTGCAGAAAGAACTGATTTAAACTCGGAGATGGCAGGTGATTCTGCTTCTCTAGGATAATAATAATAAATATTCTTAAAAGTATTTCCAAAAAGGAAGATTATAATACATTCAACATGTTGTGTCTGCTCACGAGACAGCTTCCTCGGTAGAGTGTCATCGTGCCAAAGAAGTTGATTTTCAGTTTAATACCGGTTTATAGAGAGAGGTAAGGCTCATCATGCATCCAGGAACTTAAGAAATTATGGGTTATTATCTTGATATCCGGGAGGTTTTCTCGGAAAGCTTCAGAACTTAATTTTTGCCGAAATACCTAACTTTATCGGGAAAAAAGGAAATTCTTCATATTTCAACAACAAAAAAATTGTCATGGAAGACACCAAAACTTGAAAGAGGGTCTCTGGGGTGGGTGATGTCCCAGCGCGAATAGAGAATCTTATATCAAAAAGTCGTAGCTGCAGAAACTCCGTCTTTTTGTCTTGGGGAGGGGGAGTAGGGTTATTAACGCAACTATTTCGCGCCCTCTCTCCCTTCAGAAGTGTCAGAAAGTGCAACCGATGAAAACCATTCCTTGTACTGGCTGCCAAAACGGAACGGATCCAGCCTGACGTCAAATATTATCGAAGCTGGCGGGAAGGAATCGCTTAGGAGCAAAAGAGTACAGGGTTTGTAAGGGGTAAGGGGAATTGGTTTGTATGGGGGATATTTGGGAAAGGGGTGTATATAGGGCGGGGAGTATTTAGGGTAAAGGGAGCATATAGGGAAAAGGAGATGTTGGAGGAATGGGGTGCATGTAGGGGTAGGGGGTTTTGTATGTGAGGAGAATGGGGTATATAGGTAGTGTGGTATTTAGAGGGAAATGGGCATGTAGGGCATGGGTGGTATGCTTGGCATAGGGGGTATGTATGGTGGTGAGGATACATGGTGCATGGAGGTTTCAAAGTTATTGACGAAACACCAGACTCGAAATGAATACATGAATGACGGTATACCTTAAAGATGGCTCGGACCAGAAGTTCTTCGAGAGTGCCTCGTTGAGCATAGACACATGTAGGTTTTTCGGCCATAAATTGTCTAATTTCTGACATGGATGAATGAAAGGAAGGAAGCCAGGCTTGAAGTGTTACTGACGTAGCACAGTTTAGGCAACGGTTTTCGATCTGCTGCTCCCCATCCCACTCTGTCTAATTTGGCTTGATCTGAAGCTTCCATATTTTAAGGAAAGAAGGCATGATAATTACCTTTACTCATGGTAAATGACATTTGTTTTAATTGAAGTGGACATTCAATTAAATAAAAAAAAGTTTTCTGGCGTCACCGGCAAAACAAATTGGTCAAAATGAGAGGTCCACCAAGCAAGTGTTAAATTCATCGACATAAATGATGCAAAAGTAATGAAAAACCATCCCACGCAAGGCGATTAAGGATTACTGGAGCTTATTTGGTCAAAGTTTTAATATCCATGCTGTACAGGAACAGAAAGTTGGAAAACGTTTTCGTAAATGAATGTTCACTACTTATGTCTTAAAAACTCTGGAACTGCCTGGTAAAGCGGGTATTTATGATGAGAGGGTATATATGGGGTGTGGGTTATGTAGGAGGTAGGAGTGGAGAATATTCGAATAAAGAATATTGCAAGGCGATATTTACTTGTTCGTTTTCCATGTCGCCCATTCAAGCTTGATAAGGTTCGAGGAAGAGCATTCTCGAATGATGAGCAACGTATTCCATTTGAAGAGGTGGAAAGGCTTGTCTCTCGGGGCAAGTATTTGCGACATTTTCCGTTCACCTTGTGCGAGGCTTTCCTAATGCCTTTTCTTTCCTGTCTAAAATATTCATGATCCTACCTATTTCGCAGTGCCACACAATAAGTAGGCATCACTGACGTGAGTAGTGGGAGTACCAGAAATTACAACTTGAGAAATTATGTAATTGAGGATGCACTCGCACGCAGCACATAGTGAAGCACTGATGCTCCAGCACTCTCAAGGTGAAAGCCGACACCAACGAGAAAGGTTTACACGAATTATAGAGGTCAAAGTAAAATGATTTTCCAATTTTCAGACCAGCATGCTTAATCCCCACTAGCGACATATCCGCATCATCCTCCATTGATGCTAATTTTAAAAGCCTTACAACAATGATTTAACTTTGCTGTACATAACATCAATGTGGTCTTTACCTGCTTTCGTGATTTACAGGGGGCCTACCCTCATCGATGACCTCTGAAAGCAGTTTTTGAGAAAAAATCTCATCCAACCTGAATTCCATCGCGATGCCGAGAAAGATCCTCGTCCTCTTTATGTTTTTATTGGGGTCCGGAGCGAGAAAGAACTCGTGCCCGACCAAGGACATCCGCCCCTGCACGTGCTCAGACGAAAAATGGTCGGATTTCGTGGAAGACAGCGACCTTACTGTAGATTGCTCCCTTGCCCGGTCGAGTGCGGAAATTTCCTCCGCTCTGATCAATGTCTCTTGGTCGACGAACCACATGTGGTGAGACTCATTTTCCGGTTTTTTGATCGTTTTTCCAAATCTGCACAAGACATATTGTTCTGTATTTTCTGCCGCTCGTGAAGTCACTGGCCGAACAGATGGTTGTTTGCAACTTGTCACCGTACGTCATTTTCAAAGTTAATTTGCATCGTTACTACGCATACGAAGTTGTCACTTGCAGTTGTGGAAATAAATGCTTCAAATTCAGCTAAGAACCAGTCGATGAGACTAAAATTTCTGTAATGCGATGGTCAGAGGTGATTGCGTCTGCTAACATCTCTAATTTTCGATTTGACTAAAGGGAATGATGTATTGTTTCCAGTTATAATATTTAGAGGGATAGTCCTCTCACTTTAATGGATCACTCACATAGAGCAGATGAAAGAGGCTCGAGATTCTAAATCTATATTTGTCATCTTCATTCACAAATGTTCATCCCGATGCAGGTCCATGCACTTGGAATCTACGCCTGCCTATCATTGGTCTTACTACACGAAAAGTAATCCAGGTTAACGTGCACGAATTGATCAAGGTTTCGTTCTACAAATAAGATCACGGAAAGGAATTTCCCATATGGCAGGATATTTAGGCTGCAAGACAACATGGACGTGAAGGAGCTACCCGAAAAAGCGTTCGGAAATGCTGCCTTCAAGGTAATACTCGTGAGGAACACCTCGGTGAAGATCGTGTATCCGTCCGCCCTGCTGTCTTCCAAGTACCTGCTGTCTCGGCTGGCAGTGGAAAACAGCCGACTCAACGGGTTCCCGTTCTATCTCCTCCCTGAGCTGCAGCGGCTGGAGGTGCTCTCCCTCGAAGGCAATTACTTCGTGTCTGTCCCATTGCTTCAGAGTCCCAGCCTGAAGCTGCTCTCGCTTGCAAGAAACGAGATTCTTAGACTTGACGAAGAAGGATGGACGACTCCTATCTTGCGGTCGCTTAACATCAGTAAGCATTTGTTTTCAATTGTAATGCAATTTTCTTTGTGTTCGTTCCTCAAGCCCCCCTGTCCTGTTTTCACCTGTCATCAGTTTGTCGAAACCAAAAAAACTATGGAAATATTTCTGAATCAACCCTTTCCGGCACTCTTTTAAAATTATAAAATCACCATATCTCTGTTAACCCATGCAAGCATCAGGTCGGCTGGCAGACCGATTGGGGCCTGAATGGGTTATGAAAAGGTGAGCACATCGAATTTTAATCAAACTTTATTAGATGAGTTAAATGTGAGGAGTGCATTGAGGAGATTTTAAAAATATGATGGCAGTATTTAAAATCCCCAATATAATTGCCGAGATTGGCGAAAAGTCTGCGGTTGACTATTTCTTCGTGCACATCCGAATTGGACCAGCCTGCAGGCGGCATTTCACAGCTAAAAAAATTGCACTAAATAGGGAGCTCCTAGGTATAATTATGTTTGATATTGTCCGTGATTAAATATCTACGCATATCACAATGTTACAGGTTACAATCCCCAACTGAACTTTCGGACCACAATCACGAAGAACCTCGGAAGACTTGAGACATTCGACGGTTCTGGGTTGAATCTGGGACCTATTCTCTCCGGTGGGACCCTGGAGTTCCGCAGCAGGACCCTCAGAGAGATTTGGCTCGACTTCAATAACATTTCCAGCCTGGAGCCGAATGCGATTAGAGGTATCCTGCCTATCCAACTTCCGTATAACTTCCATTTAACGTTGATGACAACGAGATTATGAAAGTGTTAAAGGTTTAAAAGGTTCTAAGTGCTCTAGGTTATTCTGATAGAACAGAGTGTATGGGACTAGAGCCGGACGAGGTTTGAGTGTTTTGGATGAGTGGAGCAGGAAATGTCTCAAGAGGTTTAAGAAAACTAAGAGCAATATTACTTCTTAGGTAAAACCTCTCAGGGCACATTTTTTAAGCTCAATTTCAGGAATATTTTTTGGATTCAACTAAACAGAGAACTGAAGAAAGATGAAACTTTGAGTAGATGTACCTGTCGGATTTCAAAGTACATATACTACTCTTGAAATACAGTGGCCCAAACAAGTGGCGCAATGTTTAGAGCTTTGAGACGCTTTTGGCTTTAACATCAGATAGAAGCGAACAATCGGAGCAGTTCTTACACCATATGAGGTAAGAACTGCTTAAGCTATGCATATGGTCTTAAGCTATGCAAAGATGGTAGTCTTATATCGCTAGCTCTTCCCATCAGGAAAATGTTGACTGGGCACATTTGGAAATGGAAAACGCCGGGTACAAGCATTCGACCTCTACAGTCAAGTTCGGCGGTAGAATCCTGATGATTTGGGACTGGGTGACTGCTAAAGGCGTCGCCTGGATCTGCCGCATCGGTGGAGGCATGGACCCCGAACCGTACACCAGTATCGTAGATACTGGTGTACTGGTGTACATTTAAGGTCGATTATTGCGAGATGGGACAAGATGGCTTCATCATCTAGCTAGACAATGATCCCAAGGACACACCTCTCAAGACTCGCCAATGGTTCGAAGTTTAGATTTGGAGGTGTTGGAATGGCCTGCGCAGTCTCCTGAACTAAACTTTAAGGAACTCCTATGGTCACTCCTGAAACTCACCCCGAAAGTATCAACGAACTTTGGAATTATTTGGAAAATAGTTCAACAGGAACGTACCACATATACAATGTTTCATAATCTTAAAAATATAAGTATTAAATGCTGAAATGTGGTATACAAGTGATTCACTCGATACTAATGTTAGTAACGTTTTAGTTGCGAATTTCATCCGGAAGAAAAATTTTTATTTAGAGAATTTGCTACCGCAAACATTTTTGCCGCAATAAGCTTCAACGTGGAGAAATAAATTACTGACATTTGGTAATCCTGCAGATCTTGGGGTTCTGATCTTATCATTTTTCCATTTTCAGGTACATCCACGCAGGGACTTTTTTTGCGCATGTATTCCCAAAAAATTTCGATTTCAAGAAACGGAGAGGGAGAAACTGAAACTGAGTCTCGAAGTTCCTTGTACAGATCTATATTTAACAAATAACAAAACTTTCGAGATATTTTCCTTTGTGGATTCCTTTTGGGTAGACATTTTCATGAAAGTTATTGTTAAAGTAAAAAGGCAGATACAGAACACTGAAATTCCGTTAAGATCATCTGAAGAAAAAATTCCTTGAATATATATATTTTAAGTTCCATTTCAATGGGGCAAACATATTTTAATGAAACATAACTCAAAAAAGGTTTACCCTAAAATGATTCAAGTAGCTCAATACGAAGCTAAAACACTATACAGAAGTACCTCTCGATATGACCATTTTAGGAAGCTAAAGATTTCCGTTTGTTCGTTTGCGAATGACTTCACATAACAGGAAGCATCTTCACAGAATAATAAAATATGCCTATGATTCCAGGAGCTTTGCCAAATAGGTCAAAACGGTATTTCAAATGATTTAATCATTATGATAGATAATGGAGCGCTGGAGGCATCATCATAACGAGTTTGTTTGCTCGAAGGGCAGAGAAACACACGTTTTAAATAATTTCGATCTCTGTAGCGATGAAGGTAATTTGTTAGAAACTTAATGAAGGCATTTTGAACCAGCTACAGAAATAAAGTTTGGTCAGTAGAAAATTTCCACTTTTGCTGCTTAACGCATTTCATTATTCAATTCCCTTTTGTATGATTATCCCAACATTAAAATAAATTTTTAAATCAGACGCATTTATTGGCTCTAATTTCTATGCCTGTAAACTTATAAACATACTATTGTACTTTCATCACAAATGAAATTTGTGATGAAAGTACAATGAAATTTTCAATTTTGGACTCACTTTTGCAAACCATGAAAAACATATTGTTACATTACAGATACCAGTTCGTTCCAATAAATGCTTTGGAGCCTGTGATACAGAATTGCCAATTTTCTATTTTAAAAAATCAGGTCGAAATATATGTGATTGACGTTTAGCTGAAATACGAGAGTCGAGCAATTCCAGACTCGCAGAAAAAGATTCAAGCAACCTAAATAGCACGAAAGGAAGATGAATGTCACCACTTCATAGGATATCTTGGTATCGGCATTGAAAGGTTGAGACAAATGGACTGCATATATTCTCCAATACTCATTTCAGGTCTCACGCCAAACGCGAAGATTTATCTACGGAACAACAAAATTGGCAATCTGCCAGATGGTGTATTCTCACCCATGATGGGAGTCCTCTCACGCGGAGACGGATTCATTGATCTACGATGTGAGATGCAAGACTTCCAACTTTCCGATTTGATTTTCATCTGAAAAGTTAAGTAAACATAATCAGGCAAATCATTGCTGCTTGCAGGGAATCCCATCCAGTGCGATTGCGGGTTGGACTGGTTTGCCTTCGTCAAGGGCTTGATGGCGAATGTGCGAAATGGCAAATGCGAAAACGGAACTGAATTCAAGAATTTGCACCTGGATTCCTTAAGAAATTGTCGGTTGTGTCCTTACAAATGCATAAAGGCCGAAGAGTTTCACCTTTGCGCGCCAGGCACCTTGATTCAGTTGAAGGAGGGTGACTGTCGTCCCGGGGAATTTTGCTGCGAGCCGAGAAGTACCTTAGTGACTGCTGTAACTGAAGCGAGTATGGTAACACCAAGACCTTTGTGTCCCTTGGCGAATGGATCTTTGTGCATCGATGTAGCCTACGCTGCGCTGTGCGATACGAGAACCTCGTTGTTTCACGCCTGTCCCCTGGAAACTCAAATCTGCTGTCAGATTCATGGAAGTGATGGACAGGTGGCCATGCAAAGTCTGGTTGGAATGCAATCGTGTCCATCAACTCATACGTGTATTCCTACTGATTCAGCACAACACCAATGCAAACCGGGAACGCAGATTCGGAACTCGTGCAACGAAAATCGTGTGTGCTGTGTCACTTCAACTACCTCCAATGTTCCCTATAAGGTTCCCACAAAGGGTTCATCTAAGGCACCTTCTTTGTCACATTGTGAATACAAATGCATCTCCCAAACCAGCTCACGGTCCTGCGTGCCCGGGACCACGAACAAGATGAGAGTAGAATGCAAGACAGGCGACATATACTGCTGCCAGGTGAATTGTGACCCTTCGTTCGGTCGCTGTATGGCAGCTTACCTTTCCGAGGCGTGCAGGGCCCACGGCGACAGGGACTTCACTGACCTGTTTCGATGCTCAGGGAAACATCGCTGCTGTGCCCTCAAGACGGCCATCGAGAAGAGGGAATTAGAAGTGGTCTCCAACAGAGGTATCACAATCCCCACTTGTTCTCTTTATAGTTGCTTTTTCTTGGGAGGAAGGATATAGGAATTGATATTAGGTCATACTTTCTTTTTAAATTTTCTTTCATATCACTAAATAAGGTTATTGAATGTTTTTTCTTGCTGTTGGAAAACAAATGTGTTGCATTTATTCATACACTTTTAATTTATTCTTTTAAAAGGTATCTGGGATGAAAATAGGAGTATGAAAAAGTATACTGAGAATCTAAAATTAACTTTTCACATGTTATTCTATCCTGTCATTGGTGTATTCAGTATTTAGAAATAAAATTGTAACAAGTTTGGGAAAAACTGGCTGCATGTATTCGTCAAGCCAGAAATCATGAACAGGTTTCGAAAGTAAGTAATATGGGAATGAGAAGTGAATAAGTTTAAAATAATATATATAGGTCATAGTACAACTATATGACGAGCCACAATAACTTATTCCGGATAGTGACAATAGCCTTTCCAAAAAGAAACAGCGGTGGAGATGAGGAAAGGAGGCGTTCACTCGAATGGATCCCTAGTCCCGAAGGAGTCAGGCCCTTGGCTCCTGTCTTCTTAAAATTTTCTATGCATCTGGCTGGTATATAGAAACGTATATAACTAATGAAATAGCTATTTTGGAGGGAATCATGTGATGAGTTGACTTGATAAGTTGACAATATGCAAAACATGTTATACATATCAAGATAAGGTATCATGATAGGTAGAAAATTCTATTCTGTCTATATAATAAACCAGAGCTTGTTTATTCGGCTTTCACCGAGCTAACGTGATTGATTGCAATGCATTTTGCTTACCCGATCAATTATGTGGACCGTCGCAACTTGTGCCAAGCGCAGTTACTCTGCGATACATTAGGTCTCATAGAGTTCTTTGCATCAAGCCACGGCGATCGGAATTTAGTCATTAGTCTGAGAAACGGGGTCACATCAATGCCAGCAAATCATAACACAACCTTCTGGTCAGTCATGAGAGCAGATACAAGTGCCATTGTTCCTGGACGCAAAACAATGAGGGTGTCATCAGGAAGGTTCACGATTACCTATCATGATAGAAATGGGCCATTCCATGCCAACTGACCGAGGGATGACATTCGACCATCTCAGAAAATATTGAAAATTTCCAGAGTTAAACTGTCCTACATAAAACTCCAAAATCCAAAATATTGAATTTTTTCCCGTTGGTACATCATATCGGTTAAATAAAAATCTGTTAAATTGGATAAATATCAGTTTTCAAGCACGTGTGCCCCCTCGGGCGAATTTCATAACTCTCAAACTATGCCAGCTATAAATGCATGTGACTTTTTGAAATGGTATAGCGATTTATGGGACACCCTGTAAATTGACGCCAATTTACGTGTTTCCTTTTTAATCAGTGCTTCCAACATCGAGTCTGACGAACGAGACGTGCTGGATCGAAGGCAGCTCCACGATTTCCAACTCAAGCCTTCGGCAACATTGCTGGAATGCTGTCCTTGTGGATCCGAGTGGAAAGATGCTTTGCGGCGGGGCCCTCATTGAGCGTCAGTTTGTTGTCACCACCGCCTCCTGCTTCTTCTTCCACCGGTACTTTTTTCGTGTTTATGTTTCACGATTGCAAAAACATTGATTGACATTGATGTCAAAATCACTGAAATCATTTATTTACGCTAGACAGTATAAGATCGGACAGCTGGCGATAAGAGTCTCTGGGAGTCCGGTACGTCACCGCATCGCTACGGACTTCTCGCACCGAAAATTTCGAGAAGAAACGTTCGAAAATGACTTGGGGATGATCATCCTTGAGAAATCAGTGAAGGCGGAGGAAGAGGCGTGCTTGTTGTGCACTCAAGATGCCTATAGTGTTCAGGAGTTCTCGGAGTGTAGGCTCATCAGTCACTTCGAAGGTGAGGCAACTGTTGTTACCGTCATGCCACGTGGGGGTGACGGGGTGAAGTGAAGAGTTCTGCGTTGCAGTTCCAGGGAGAGTGGTGATGGAGCCCGTGGAGTATGCGGCGTCGATTGTAGATTCAAGCGTGTGCCAAGAGAAGATTCTCGAGGGGAGCGGTCTGCCTTCCAATTCCATGTGTGTCGCCTTCTCCTCTGCCTGGTGTGGGGAGTCCGGAGCTCCCCTCATCTGCAAAGACGCCAGCTCTGGCTTCTACAGAGTAAGTGCCTCTAAAATCCTCTCAGGCTCAAGCGTCCCAGTAATTAACCGAAATGTGGGGATTTTCCAGCTGGCAGGCCTCTTGTCCCTCCCGATTCAGCAATGCCAGCCGGCGGACGTGCCCGGCGTCTTCGCCAACGCCACTTCCTCGCTCTCGACCAGCTTCTACGAGACGACTTTCACGGCCAGTGTTTTCCTCTCAAAGAGCCCCACGGATAGGAAGGAAATTCCCGAGACAAGTGAGTACGCACGGATGCCTACGGGTCCATAATTATAGCAAAAGTAGTCTGGTTGCAGCCTTTTTCATCAGCCAGAATATTTCTATAATCATTATTCCACGTTTCCTTTGGTGCCTTTGGATTTCAAGTGATTTCAAGCACTACTTTTATACTGTACACTGCTTAGCTGAGAATCATGTATATATACGTGGTACATGAACGCCCATGGAACATACTATCTATACTTCAGTTTCAAGATAAACATTCTATATTAACAATCTATCCATTATGCTTTGAACGCTATGAACGGTTTTCCGGCACAAATAATTGAATTTCAAGTTCAACCTTGCTAAGTGGAATACAGATATATAAAAACGCTTTCCATTCCAGCCATTATTTGGGTTGGGATCTGGAACAAGTGAGGAAGCCATTGAGGTGGAGATTCCGCTATTAGCAACGATCTTGCCAAATCCCCCCTCCCTCCTTTCAGTTTTTCGGACGGAGAGAACCTTTCTACAATGTTCCAGCTTGAAGTCTCTACATGAGTCATTTGTATCGCTCTGTCACATCACAGAATGCAGCTCAAAAGTATCTTTTTGGCACGTTATGATATTTCGAAAATTCCCCGTAAAAGATAGCCGTCATCTATCGACCCACGTGTCATGAATATATTAACCTCAGAGTTGATGAAGTCATAAAACCTTCGCAATGTCGAAAGGTTCAGGTCAAGGGTGAGTATGGAGGCACTCCTTCGATAGGAAGAGAACTTCTCCCCTTGCATATAACAGATCCGGCTTTTAAGCATTGATCATTGTCATGCTAGGAGATCCATGCATGTCCCAGCTTATACATGAGCAAAATGCCTGGTAATTGTAATTAATACGAATTTTGTTGCTGCTTCATAACTCTAATAATACATTATTGAATTAATTATTTGATGCTGTGCGTATTCTGACTTGCAGGCGAAGACGAGATCGGGTGCGGACAACTCTCGAGTATCAAACACGGATTTTTTAAGGTATCCTGTTTTAGCGGAACAGAGAGGTGAGGAAGCTGGCAGGAGAAGTACTACTAAGTACAAGTTGCACCCTTTTGTCTCCATTAAATTTTTCCCATAACTTTTACAGGATAGGTACCGGCAGTGGACTCGAAGAGATTGAGGGCAGCAAAGAATCGGATTGCATCCGAGACGGGAAGTACGTGCTTGGAAGCACCGTGACGTACAAGTGCGACCAGTTTTACATCTTGAGGGGATCGGGCTTTAGAACCTGCAGAAAGATCGAACAATGGACAGGTCACATTCCGTTCTGCGAGGCCGGTCTGTCCATCTTTAACTCGATCATGGGATCTAAACTGTGGTTCTACAGTATATGATTTTTTTACATACCTAGAATGCGGTAGGAAGTTGCAGCATGTGGAGCTGTCAGCGGGGGGAAAGCCAGCACCGAAGGGGGAATGGCCGTGGCAGGTAGCCATCTACGACGGGGAGAAAAGGGACCTCATCTGCGGAGGAGCGCTCATCGCAGAGAGATGGGTGCTGACGGCGGCGCATTGCATTACCGTTGACGGGACGACAAGGGCGCGGGATGCAAGGAACTTCGTCGTGTATCTGGGGAAATACTATCGGAATGACTCCTTGGACAATGAATACGTGCAGCGGAGAGTGGTAATTTAAAGCTAATCCAGCAGTTCGGGCATTGCGGCCCTTACGAAAAGTCCTAAAAGAAATCTATATATTAATACTTTTCCAATAGGAAATCCATAGATTTTTCCTATAGGTGCTTGAAACACGAAAAACCTACAGGATCCATATAGGGTCCTATAGGACTCCCTTTTAGGATTCGTAGAGGTTTTTTGGGTTTCAAAACCCTGGAATTACAACTTCGATTACTACTTAATAGGATGACTAATGAGGTCAATATTGGGCTGATATTGCCGCAGCTATTTGCTCTAAATTCATTGCCGAGTAGGGGTTTACCCATGCTTGGGATACCAATATCTTCAGTACTAGTACTGTCTAAACTAGTATTGATATTACCATCTGCTCATGCATACGTCTTTCATGGATGAGCAAGAGCCATAGGATAATACAAGGTTTACTTTTCCCTGAATGCATCGATCAGAGTGGATACAAGGAGATTGAAGTTATTTTCGTATGGGGTTCTCATAGGAAATATAATATTGTTTATGGTCTGGGTTCCATAGTTCTGTCTTGAATATGGTGATTGCTAATTAGGAAGTGTCCAAGTATATTCATTGCTATAATGAGACAGGACAGGCGTACGGGAAGGTACATTTACAAAGCACTCTTGTGAGAGATGATTCCATGGGTAGAAGGAAGGGCACTTTTGCGTACTGTGCGAAATGTGAGACCCAAACCTCCACCTAGTGGTCTGGAGGATAATTTCAACATTTCTCTAAAACATGCCTACGTGGAACTTAGACACATTGGATCATCGCATCAGTCCAATATTGAATCGACCATGCAAAGGCAATATTGGGAAGCAAATGCAGTGTGTCCACTAAATGACTACCTAACAACACCTTTTTATTATAGAGCCTGAAGTAGCCATTTTGTTGAACATTTGTAGACTTACAACTTACTGACCTCGGAATATTGTCAGATCTCTTCTCCTACTAATGTGACACGCTCAAGCATTAACTTTTCACACCTGGTGTTTCATTATATTTTTTCATTTGAATGGAAATTAAATTCAGACAAAGATTCAGGGAAAATTTGCCTTTCGACCCTAGTGCAAACAATTATTCCAGTTATCATCGTATTGATTGAGCCTTTTGGGAATTCAGAATAATACAAATTAGTAATTCACTCGACAAATTCGCTCAATGTGTCGACCGCCGATTACCAGATATTTCTGAGCCAATTGTTGACTCCCTCCAGGAGAATTCCATCACTTTTCTGGCACATGACAGTCGAGATATTCTCTTTCAAGTTATCCCGATCTATGGGCTTCTTCTGAACAGTGCCTTTTAAGTAGCCCCAGGAAAAAAATAAGAGGTCAACATCCGGATATCGTTGAGGCCATTTGCCCTGGCTGACAATTCGGAATGCTTCATTGAATTATTTCGGGATTCCTTTAAGACTCTTTCGCGATTGTAATGACATATTGCATTAAAATGTTAAGCAATAGAATGAAAATATTATTATTAATATTAGGGAAATGAGGTTATCCAATAGCGTGGCGGCTGCTGTACATTTTGGACTAATTTGTAATCTTTTCATTCGATTAGGCACTCTTGCCGCCCTAAAATGTTTGCAATGCCTTCAGTCAATATTGGAAATCATTATTCCTGCCATGTTCTACTTACGATGTCAATCATTTAAGTTTTTAAATGCCCATCATGAAAGTATTTGGTACCAAAGATTCCTGTGAAACGAGAGCACTTCAATTGGATTATTTCACGGTTGCAATGCAAGAGGCTGCATTCATTGCATGTTAAATTGCTCCATTTCTGTAAGCCTTAAGGGGGTTCCTACCCTTTCTGAAAATTGAGCTAGGGCGAAGGTACTGCATAGATTTCCCATGGCAGCTTCTCGCCCTCTTACCCCTCAGGGCTCACTCCAACGGAAAGCATTTCTCAAAAATCCATCTACCTCCCATTTTTTCCATCTCCCTTCACTTTCCGCGTTCTGTATTCACCGCCTCCAGACATCAGCGCGATCATACCGTTTCATAATATTATGTCGTCCTCCGAATAAAAAAAATACATACGAGAATACAAAATAAATACATACATACATCGTATTTAGCCTATTTGGTGCATGTCATGCCAATTCTCTCGCATTGTTCTCCTACTTGAGATATGCTCCTTCAGGCACACTAATGAGATTTTAAAGATGACTTAAAATATCATTTTAAAAAGCCACATCACGGTGCAGATAACATACTCTGTGATCGTAGTAGCAGGCTGTTCTTCCCATATCAGACCTGTATAGGAAGTGATAGGCCCGCGATAGTCATAAACTTCGTCTCCATTTCCTAATAGTCTAAATTTATATTCTCTCCCTCCTACCTCGACATTGCGTTCCTTGAACATTATGATAGCTCCTGTTCCCTAATTTTAAGGAACTGATATCACTCAATGCAGGGGAATATGGTTTCTCTTCTGGAGGGGGGGGGGGGGACTCCATCATTAGAGGAGTCCTAACCCGCTCATGGCCGCAATACAACAGCCTCATGATCCCTTCCTACCACTCTTCCTCTTAACAATTACTCTTAACTTTCAGCTTCCCCTGACTTCGTTTCTTCCCTGAATACCACCATTCTCCTCCTCCAGACATAATCGCTCCAGGAAGGATACTTTCTGCACCTCCTACATCAATGAGGTCTAGCAATTTCGCCCAGGGACAGGAAAGAGAACGAGAGAATTGTCAGTTCTATGTCACGGGGAAGTCATGGGGGGCGAGAATTCTACATTTAGGTAATAGGAATAGAATAAATGGATCGTATCGCTCGTTACCCAGTACGTCTTCACGCATGGCGTTTTTCAGTCAACTTGATTCTGAACCCGAGTGCTAGGAAGGAAGAACCTCCTTAATGGACGTAATGAGGCGAGGGTGAGCATTCCCTCGAAAGGAATTCAAATCCAGACAGTGAAGGGGAGGCAATGAGAAATCAAAGAGGAAAGAACAAACTCTTTCCCAATTCCTGTTTCCCATTGAAAGAACGGCTTCATTCAGGATGACCTCTCTTCTCTGACCTGTCTGTGATAATGCGAAAGGAAATTTTCGGCATAACATGCATAAAAGAACATCCTCTAAGAAAGAGATTAATACTGCCTCAAAGATGGCTCATAGGATGGAGGGGGACACCAAGTAAAACTTCCTCGCGAGCGTCTGAACATTTTTGTTTTGATGCGAACAGGGTCTATCGATAGTCAGATATCCCCCCATTTACAGGAAAGAGATTTTGGCGTCTCTTTCAGTACGACGGCCAATATGAACTTATAAGCCGAAACATTCAATTATTCAGTTCCTGATACTAGGGTTTCTGCTTCAATTTCCGAGCTGAATTATGTTTGCAGTCGGGTTTTCTCATATTTGCCCATCGAAGAGACCAGACAGGGTTAATACTCAAAGAGAACATGACTAATTGCTGCGATTTCTCCCACGCATGGATTTCAGTACATTTGAAGATGATGAATGGTGGTCTCACTATGGAAATCTTCGGAAACTTTCTCGATGAAATGAGGGCCATGATTGCTGTTTTCATCGTGGAAAGCTGTTTGGCTCACCAACAAATGATTCCCCAAAACCTGTCCCATTGAATTAACTTCTCTCTTTTCAAATCAGAGGTAAAAAGATATCGCTTAGGTTCTCTATCCGCTCCCATTGCTGCTGTGCTGCAGGCACAGGTGTGTCGATGTCACGATATCGCAGGAACATTATTGAATTAACTGTACATGACGCACTAGAGTTTACATTCCCGATTATATGCCGCGGGGCATACCCAACCGTTTACATGGTCATCGAATACAGAAGTCATTTCCATGCCATCGAAGGAAAGGGCCCTCACTGTCTGGTTTCTTTGTATTCCCCCTCCCCTGTCTGGACTTGGATTCCTCGAGGGGGAAGGGTCACCCTCTGCTCTTCGCATCCACGGAGGCTCTCGCCACAACCACCCCGGGTGACCGGCTAATAGGGAACAAGAGGGAGTTTGGTGTCATTTAGAAGGCCTATACCTCAATTGCTTAGGACACGTTCGCCACCTGGCTTTAGAGAATGTAACCACACCGTTATAATGGGACTCTATGGCGCAAAGGTTTTTCCTCGATTTGCATGAAAACGCGCTGAATTCAGGAAGAGCCACTTGGTGTATTGGCTCGTAGTGAAAATCTCTTTGTTTTGATTTCTTGATTTAGCTATTGATTTTGCCGTTTGTGAGATACTGGTACTAAAGTACTGACTAGTTCTTGATAATGAACTTGCTACTTCGCTCAATTGAAGGAGCTTCAAGTCAATAATTCATTGATATATTGTTTACTGGGGTGAGAGGAAGTACTTTTGCAAGAGAGCGCTTTTCAATTTTCAGGTTGGAAATGAAGGATAGAGCTTAACCTTAAGGAAATATACAATATCTTTTTGATTCCTTCAGGTGTCCCATATATTTATGCAAGAATTTAGTTTGCTGAACTTCGACTCGGACATCGCTCTCCTGAAACTGAACGTTCCAGCGTTGCTAACCTCACAAGTTCAGTTAGTTTGTCTCCCGACCCGGTTCGACGACTCCAAGCTCGAGAACGGAACGAGAGGATGGGTGAGACATCACCATTCCACTGCATGAACAGGGAGGCTCTCTCATGAAATAATGATGGTTGCCTGGAGTCGGGCTAATTTTATTGAAGCCTGTCTATTTTAATATGACCATGCTATTTTCATAGTGAACATTGCTTTTTTCCGATATTTGGTGGCAGGTGGCTGGCTGGGGTCTGAATAGCTTTGACCAGCGAGACGCTACCTTAACCCAAGTGGAGCTCCCGGTAATATTAAACAAAGATTGCAGTCGGGAAATAACCAGTGTGTCTGGTGATCGCCCAGTGACACTCAACTCGAACATGTTCTGTGCGGGGCATGATAAGGACACTCCTGCAGAAGGTGAGATACCATCCCGACGCCACAGAGTAACCATTCAAGATTGCTCTGGATCATGCGCTGTTCCACTTGATTGCTAAACGAATAATCTTTTGCAGTTAATAACATATGATACTTCAGATACGCTAGTGATGTCCCATAGCGACGGCAAACCTTTCTGGAAAATGACTCCCTATTAAGGCATTGCAGCAATCTAAAGGCTAATGTCTACATAAGCTTTTGCTTTGAATAAGAATAGCTGCTCCGATCTAGTTTATAACTATTTCAGCATGTAGCGCACACGGTATTAGTTTTTGTAAAGGGGTGGGCATCTAATTAACTATAAATTTATGTCTACCAGTCATATCTGTTCTCATTATCAACCGTTATCAGCCAGCTACCTCAGAAAGAAACCATATTGATATGCCTTAAAATTAAAGAAAAATGAGTTCATAGGGAATGATTCTACTAATAAATGCAATTCCATGTGATTATGTTCTTGCTGTACGGTTAAAGCTCATTGGTGCGGTTCAATAACTATAAATCCTTCCCCACAAGAATAGGGAAGGCATTTCTGATCAACTGTACCTGAAAATCCCCATCCATCGCAAATCCCTTCGAATGACTGCTTGAAATCGGAATTGTTGTACAGAATACCAAACAGTGTGCCGCGGGGACTCGGGCAGTCCCATGGTCTTTCCTTCACACTCTTCGCAGGAGAGCCGCTGGTCGGTGGAAGGTATCGTCAGCCACTTCTTCAGCAAGGAGGAATGCTCGACCAGGCATCCCGGACAGTACAGTGTTTTCACAAGAGTCAATAGGTGCGTGCTTCCCTTCTCGTGTTTCTTTATGCTCATTCAGAAAGTTACTTTCAATATATTTTTCTCTTTTAATCATCAGGTTCGTTTCGTGGATCGAAGAGACAATATGGAAGAACACCCGATGAAGACTTTTGATGACCCTCGTTGATGAATCCAGCCATTCCTCCCTCTCCGTTTACAGACTGCTGATCAGCGCTATGCCGTTTGTTGTAAGATTTTAAGGTTTTATTGCCATCATGCGCAGCCCACAAGCTGCATACATCTGATCAGATTTGGGGACGTTGTTGGCTCTTGATGACAGAATATGAACAAGAGAGCCACTTGTCATGAACGTAACATCCTCAGCAATTAGTGGAAAATTAGTGGATTCAGAAGATGTATATCTGAAGGGTTTCATTCTAGCATTGATTTTCATCAATTTAGTGTTGTTTTGCTTTTGTCACTACCTAAACAGCGTGTTTGCGTCAATATTTTGAACAATTTATGCCAATTTTTTCGTCGAAATTGAGGTTAATTTTTATTTAAGTAAACCTCCTGCTTTTAAGAAAAATATGGGATACTCAGAAGAGGACACAGGTACTCAGATACTCATTATATTGGTTAGACGAGACCAAAATCAACCTTACGAAGTCGGATGTGGATTGGATATGGAAACAGCGTGGCATGACAGAGAGGCCTTGGAATTATGGTGGAGGCAGCCTGATGTTTTTGGGCTGCATGACGGCCAAGGGATTCGGATATGGATGTCAAATACTCTATAAGGAGGATATTTGCCAATATGTATAAAAGCATTCTTGAGAAAGAATTGCTCTGAACAATTGAGATAGACCGGCTCGAAATGAGAGAGGTGGTGTTTCAGCCGGACAGTGATCCGAGATACACCTCTCGGGTGATCTAGACGTGCTTCCACGACACCAAATCGACGTCATAGAATGACCAGCAGTCACCAGACAATTACCCGATGGAACATTTGCGCCAAGACTTGAAGCAAAGACTAGCTGTGTACGGTAATGAGCCAATCAGCATCCACAAGTTGTGGCGGTGGGTCACAACCGAGTGGGACGCCATTCCCGTTCAAACATGCTTGGACTTGATCGAGAGAGTGTTTAGGAGTGTATTAGCAGGGTTGAAAGCCGAAGGCGAACACACAGAGTATAGATACATTCGAAATTCTGTATGTCCGAGTGTCCAAAACTGTGTCAATTACATTGTTGACTTGAAATAGCTGCAGCTCAGCCAATAGGAGGCCAATTGACACGCGACTAGCACCAATCGAAAGCCAGGAAGTAGGAGGATGATTGTCTGAAATTTAAGTTAAATTTAACACGTCATACTCGAGTTATGAGTCATCAACTGGAACTGTGTCAAACATTGACATAGTTTTGTCCCGCATTGTATATAGGTTTCACCAGTTTCTCTTCACTCCCCCTTCCTAAGAAGTCACCTGAAAAATTAAACTATCCTCCCTCTATCTTCGAGCCATACTTTTCAGGAGACCCCTAGGACAGGGTTACTTCTAAAGACCGATGCTTTTAAAAACGGAGATATTTCCTGTTATTTGGGGAAAGATCGGCTACCGTTTGGAAGGTGCCTCGGAATAATTTCATTTGTATCAGGAATTGATCCGCTTCATCGACTACAGTGCGTCATCTGGCGTCAGGAGTGCGAACCTTTGGGTCAAGCCATGGTCAGATGGATAGCATAGATATGCTGAAGAAAAACATGTATTTAACGTTCAACGAACGTCATTCAAATGCAGTATGTTCGAGGTCAAACGGCACCTGAACTGAACGCCTAAAAGGTGCTCATCTGGGTACATTCGACGTCCAAAAAACGTCTCGTTGAAAGCACTTTGAACGTCGTCGAGAGTGTTCATGTGTTACTCGGGCACTGTCATGTGTATTAAACCTGCTGGTCCCATTTCACCCGTGAATATCTTTGGCACCCAATCATGTGAATGGAGCATTTTGTCAACAAAGGTGAAGAAAAAGAATTTAGGAAAATCCTAGAACCCGTACAATAATCCCACACCGATGTAATTTGTCAAAGCTTATATCACCTAGCATTCCGCGGCACGTCAATAAAGCATGGCGCCCATAAAATAAAATAAATCCTTAACATGTGATTAAAATTCGAAAGCAACATGCTATGTGGAGCGCACCTTCCAGCCCAAACTAGACTGTTTACTCATGCATTCTACAACACCCTGTCTCAATGTCGGCGCACAGACGTGATACCGCAACCACCGGGAATTAATCACCCAAATGCAGGAGTCTCATTCTCAGAAACATCAACGGCTAGCATGGTACGTCAACTCATACGAATGGAGCAAAAAAAGGGAACATGCAGCAAACAATTTAGTCACGATTTGCAAATCACATTTTATTTTACTGCAAGCTCCCGTCTCGCATAATTTGTCCGATATATGCTTAAACATGTTTGCTACGCGTATATACCAAAGCGACTGCAATAAAGGGAAACAATACAACCTTTGAAGAACTCCGACGCTCGTCTGCTTACTTGCGTCGTTCGTGAGAGCTTTCAAAGGAGTGAAGGTGAGGTATGCAGCGACGAAAGAGCACGTCATTATGCAAATATGAAATTCTCCAATGCGAGAGATGGACCCCCAGGAGGACACTGGTGATGGACTTCTTTGAAGAGCCCTTATGAAAACAAGTGACGGCAACAGAAGAATCGCCCCGAATTTCATCATAGACGCTAGTATTCCTTGGATTTTCGACAGCTGGCCGGGAGGCACTGCAGTGAGCGATGCCAGCGTTCCCTTTTCGAGTACAAGGACAAATCTCGTCTCTTCTTACATCCAAAAGATGGCGAGACGAGAGGGAACATCCGATTTTCCGTGAAAGTTGCCTTCCCTCCCTTTCCTGATGTCGATTTGCAAATTCCAATTCATAAAGGCACATCCTTGGATGATGAAAAATAATTCTGTCGAAGCCCCAAGTTCATATTTGAAGCGTTTGGACTGTAGAGCTGCCACACACGCACAAAAATACATTCGTCGCACGGCCTATCTAGCGCTCAGGATCGCGCACGCTATATGATTAATCTTGTGGCCTCGGTTATTTCGTGCACGAGGTCCTCCGATTTGAATTAGTTAGCCGAGCGCTGCAGATGAGACCATAGCGAGCGTTACCCCCTTCGGGCAAACACATTCTCTAATCGAATAAGCGATATTTGCATTTCAGTCACGGGTCACAGATCCTTCTTTGTTTCCCATCTGCATTGGTATGCCGTGATGATATTCTCCCCCATCGTACCCAAGGTGTGTCTTTTGAAGGTCATGGAGAGGATACGTCGTATTTCCCCATACCTCAAGGAAAGGCCTCCGTGGCCGATACGTGGAAACTCGAAGGCCTCAGCCATTTTCCATGTTCTGCAACTTCTGGAAAATATAATACTTCTGAAAAACGGTGAGTTTTTCCCCCACGTTATCTGAAAATGATTCCTGAAGCTTTGAGATGCTCCGCATCTCGGTTTCATCTTTGCTATATGCTTTTGAATACGCCTTTACGACATGAAATTGTAACCATACACTTTGAAAGAGATATGTAGATGCAGAGTTGATAAAAAAATTTATTTTTCAAAATATGGTCAAAATGTTACCTTTCCCCTGGAAGCATATTTGTTGGGGGGAGTTGGTTTTCAATTATTTTTTTTGTCTTAGCGAATCGGGAGAAATAGGAAGGTGACATTTGCCACGCGCACATATGTTACGTGAGTTCAAGGAGAAGTCTTCTTTTGCGCTGCACCCCCTCACGGCACAACTTTTGATTGAGTTAGCTTTCCATAGTTTGCTTCAGCGATATGGCCAACCGTACAATGTTGAAATTAATTATACATGGTCAGCATTTACTTCTTCGAGTAAAAATTACAGTAAAAACATTATTTTTAAGATAAAACTCCTTAATGCACTTTCTTCGGATTGTATATGCGATTTCCATGACTGTTGCTCCTATGAAACAGAGGGAGAGATAAAGAATTGAAACTTGGCGCACAAATACCTGTTGGATTGCTCAGTACAAAATAAAGCTTATTTTTCATATGCACCCCTCAGGGTGGATTGTGGGAGGGAAGCATTTCAGGATTTATCTTTCGCTTTGCATATGGGAGAATATATGGATATATGACGTTAGGTATACAATAAATCATTAATAAAGCTTATTTTTCATATGCACCCCTCAGGGTGGATTGTGGGAGGGAAGCATTTCAGGATTTATCTTTCGCTTTGCATATGGGAGAATATATGGATATATGACGTTAGGTATACAATAAATCATTCGCGCAATGTTTTCAATACAAATCTCGGTTACGTGATACGTCCCCTAATGGCTTATATTTTGAGAGGGACGCACTTTGAAAAGGTACTTAGCAATATTGAGAAGGGCAATTATTAAAAGCTGAAAGTCGGTATACAAGTTATTTTGAGTCCTGAATTCAATGCATTTCATTACTTTCGAGGTTAGCTCTCCAATAATTTTTTTTTTCTCGGGAGCTTATTTCTAGATAAATTTCACTCTAACAACGCTGTGGCACATGGCAAGGCAAAACATGCAAAATAGCTTTTCCTAGCGAAAATATTTTAAAATAAACCCTACTTGTGAGCAGGGGAAGTGCTTATAGCTATTTATGCCCTGGCAAGAAAAATAGGATTGTAGAATTTTGTAATCAAGAATTCAGATAATTTCTTTTAAATTTAAATATGGATCACCTCAGGTTACATATTTTCAAGAATTTTGAAAAGTAATTTGTGATGGTCATTTTGGCTCCATCCAAACGATGAATCTTGAACCTTAAAAGAGCATATATGAGAAGCTGAAAATGTATGTATAAGTGCTTCCCTCGATACTAATATTACCGTAGTTACTTTTTTAGTTGTGAGGTTAACCACTAAGTGCTTTTCTAACATCCTTCTTTCAAATGCACGTTTTGCCTCAGGAAGCTTGAACGCGAAGCATTGGATGAATATTATTTTGTTATCTTGTAGCTCATTGGGTACTGATGTCAGGATTTATTTTTACTTTCCTGGTACTTTCCCAGAAAGCCCTCCTTTGCTTTAAAGCAGACGTGTACCTTAAAGTGTTGACTCCCACGGAACGGAAAGTCAAAAACGGAAACTTAGATAGCAAGGTACCCCTCAAGTCGCAAATTTAAGAAGATCAGTCATTCCATGATGTCTTCCTGCATAGAATAATTTTGTAGACATTTCCTAAGGAATGTATTGTCCTAGGTATGAGGCAGATACAGAAAATGGAAATTCTGTTAATGGTATCTAGGAATGATGATTCCAAAAAAATTCCTCCTATTTTGAGTTCCAATGTAACGTGGCACAAATGTTTATGTAAGCACGTTTCCAATAGATCAATATCCGACGCCAATTTCAGCGGGTATTGAAAACTAAAATGGATGCAGATATACCTCTTGATACGACAATTTTAACCCTCGTACTGCGAGTCCAGGAATATTCCAAGTACCGGACTGACGCCGTCATGATAAATGCAGCGGGAGTAGGGCTAAGATGCTAAATATCTCCGTTTGAAAGTTTCTCAATGAAGTCACATAACAGGAAGTGCAATGAAACATGACTATGACCACAGGAATTTCACCAGATAGTTCGAAAACGGGTCTATAAAATGAATTAATCATGGATCGTGGAGCGCCGATGGCGGTACCATAGCGACTTTGTTTGCCTCGATAATAACTCGGTAGTGTAAATCAAAGCGTGGAGCATTATGTCAACAGTGAGAGGTTCAGTAGGTCCCGTTTATGCGAAATGATTTTGATCTGAAGAATGAGTTTTACAGCAATGAACTCGAGAACTGGGCAAAGATTAGGCTTCCGCCATTCCTTTAACCATCAGGAGAGCGTAACAACATATGGAGGAAGCAAACACAGAAGATACGTTGCCGTAAGTGTTACTAGTGTGTAAGGGTTACACGCGTCCCTTCATAGCCATGAAAGGTGTTATGGACCACACAAGAATGGTCTTGAAATGGTTGGCTCTCATAATTCAATAGTCTTTCAGAGAACAAGAATACATTTCAACTCCTGAAAAACTATGAAATTAACTATTAAAATAAACCCAGTAGTGTGAATAATTGAAAATACATTGTTCCTAATCAGAAGTTTTGAAAACTCAGTTATATTCTGACAAGGAAAAAACACTTCCCAAAAGGGCTCAACATTACGAAAATGTTTCCCCTACCAACACTCTCCTAATAAGAGAAAATATCAAGATTAAATTTTCAAAAATGTATATTCTGTACTGAATGGAAGCCACTAGATCTTCTAACACTCTCTCCTGCCAAGGACTTGGAGACTGGTCCCGTTTCACCAAAGGATATTCCTGTAAATTAAACAGATGTTAACCCTTCATATTACAAAATCACTGGCATCTGTAGTGGTGAAGGTAACACTTAGGTCAAGTTTATGAATAATTTTGAGCTCTGCCAAAAGTCTGTGATGAAAACAGCTTGGCTTTTCATGGCAGCAATAATGCAATATCATTCCTGCGAGATAATTGCATATTAAACTTTTGGAATAAAATATTAATAACCATAACATTGTAGCACTTAATAATTACAAGCACACAAATTTAAATGAAACCAGCAGACGTTCCCAATTTTTTAAATAATAGGGAACAAAATTGTGACTCTCACTGCCACCTATGCAGAACATGTTTCACATTGGCATTGAGTGTCACACTCTTGAAAAGGCTAAACACGACTATACATGGAGAAATACCGGCTTATGAAGGTGAACCAATTCGTTGGAATGTTTGCCTTGGCACATGTCGATAGTCATGGCCTAAGCAAGAAGGCTTGGAGACTCCCACCCTTTGATTTTGAGTGGCACCTTCGGGCCCTACCTAAACTGTAAAAAATTTTCCCGAGTCGGAACACTTGAAAAACATCATCTAGAACGCGTTTAACGCAACACTTTTGAAACACCTCAGGTGCTCCTTCGATGTGTCTTTCCCACCAAAGACGGGGCAGATACAGTCATTCCATGGACTGATAGATTAGACTGTTGGGCAGTGTTCTGTCAGCCCTCATCTGACTGGCATCTTGAATGAGGGTTTGGCTGGCAATGTAGCAGCTCAGTGTGTTAGGCGTCTGTCATATTCCCAGAATAAAGCAATGCATCATCACATTTTGTCTCAATCTGGGATTACAGTTGCAGCAATTCACCAAATGTTGCTGGAATTGTCTTGGCAAATTGTCTCGTCATACCTCCAAGAATCTTGAATAGTTTTCAAGGCTTTCAGCCAGTAGAAATTGACATTGAAAATAATGACTGATTCCGCCATCCCTTGGGTGAATGGCTGGTGAGGGTTGGGGTGAGGCGGATCTGAGTGTCGTCACTAAAATTTCGGCTTTGAAGGTCATTCAAAATTATTGGAGCATCACAAGGAACTTTTCAAGGCACTTCAGCAATGTTTCATGGATTACTGCAGCTGTATTGATCGGTTTGAGACAAAATGTGATGAATCATTGCTTTGCTCTGGGAATATGACAGAACTCTCACACACTGAGCTGCTACATTGCCAGCCAAACTCTCATTCAAGATGGTAGTCAGATGAGGGCTCACACAATACTGCCCAACAGTCTAATGGAATGAAAATAATTTTTGTGACATTAACACTCACAAAAGAAATTAGTCCTGGAACCTTATTGCCAGACCGCCTATATACCTAAGGAAGCAAAATTCTATGGTCACAAAAACACTAGAAATAAAATTACATAATGACTAAACATTGGCTATGGAGGCAGTAACTTTTTCCTACTGCACAACTGCTAAAATCAATTTTCTGTGATGTAAAGATGTCTATTTTTCATGCTGTACTCCTGATTGACATAATTATCATAGCCACACCCTGTTACAACTTCCACACAAGATGACATGCTGAAGCTGATCCTTTGTGTGCAGTCATGAAACCTAGATATTCTATTTGAAGTTCATCAAAGCCAGGATATTATGAATTCACTAGTAAATGTTTTATATTTTGATGTCAGCAGCTGGATGAATCCCTCACATGCTTGCTGTGACCTGAGTATTTCTGCATTTCATAATGAAATTATGAGCCAACTTGTACTTCTTGAACTACGAAAAAACTGATGTAATCTGAAAAAGCTTGCAGAATTTGCTAAAAACCAGGCTTCCACTCCAGGGGCATGGTTCACATAAACGTTACTCCCCTGTGAGTCTATGGCCTCATTTCAATGGGTGTCAGGTTGTTTTTTTTTGGAAATCTACAGGTTATCATTGGAAGAGCCTCCAGCTAACCAATTTTTATGAGACTCATGGTTCCATCATTATTAGAGAACCAAACACTTTGATAAGAAACTGGACAGTGATAAGAAAACAGCCATAGGGTGACAAGACAATTCTAGTAAATACAGTGGATGGCTAATGGTGATAAGGAAGAAGCATGCATATGTTACTATTGGATACATGAATGACATAAGCTCATTTTCTGCTGAATATTTGCAGCAGCCTTTTTTTGACAACTCACTAGGGTGTTGCTTTGTCATTCTTGTCAGCCATCCACTCACACCACTGAAATAGGCCTCCTGTGACTGTTTTTCACTACTCAGTCAATTCCATGACAAAGGGAAGGACATCTGGTGATTGGGATGCAATCCCAAGTCCATAGTCTCATGAAAAGAAAAGTGAAGACAATTTCAAAAGACATACTACCACAGATGCATAAACTCAAAGGAGGACAATGTTCCAGGGGATCATGTGACTTTCAAGTGAACTGGGAAGATATCCTGGCAGAAAAAGATAGCTAGGCAGGTCCTGATACATCAGGGAAGTAACGTTGCACAGAATGTCTGGCATGCAACATGCCAATCCCAAAACCATGCACTATGAACTCATATCCTCTCCATTTAAACCTTGTTTATGCTTTTAAATGGCACAATGTGACTCAGATGAGGTTAGGAACTTGCCTAACATCTTCTTACATAAAAATGCAAGGTTCACCCAATAATGCATCTTATGGAAAATACCCTTTTTCGGAATGGTCTTAGTGAAATGGTCATCACCTAATGGGTTCATGTCTGCACTCATAATAGGTTTTTGGTTCGCGATGGATATTTTATTAGTTTCTTTATTGAAATACAGGGTGCGTCAGGTATTTGGTAACAAAATTTGACTTTGAGGAAAACAAAAATATTCAGTAGAAAAACCAATATATTTTCATAGAATTTGGTACACATGTTCTTACATACACATAACAAAAGGCTATTAAATAAAACCGCATTCAACCTCGATTACGGCCTCGATGCGGCTGCTGAAACGACTACATGCGTTGATCAGGTGATCCTTATTTATGTTTGCCATAATGTCCCCGATGGCAGCCTTCAACGAGTCCTTGATATTATGGGCATGCTTGTTGGTCTCCCTCTCAACGACGCCCAAGACGTAGTTGTCAAGGGGGTTTAAATCAGGAGAGCTAGGAGGCCAAATGTTAGGGATAACATGATCGTGAAAATTTTCGGCCAGCCACTCCTGGGTCGTGCTGGCTGTGTGAGAGGGAGCAGAGACCACTCCATCAATACAGGACTTGACAGCGTCTCGGCTCGGGGGAGGCCGTACGTGTTCCAGCAAGACTCTGCACGTTACCCCTAACATTTGGCCTCCTAGCTCACCTGATTTAAACCCCCTGGACTGGTCTTGGGCGTCGTTGAGAGGGAGACCAACAAGCATGCCCATAATATCAAGGACTCGTTGAAGGTTCCAGGGGAGCAATTTCGATCCTTCTATGGAGACTACAGTAACAGAAGTCCTTAGCTTGGTTATTTTGGAAAAACGTTTTCACCCCGATTTCTTTGCAGGTATCTTCAATGAGTGAAAGTTTGAGACAGACTCCATAAGCCGAACGCACAAAAGGACGGTGGAACGGTGAAGTGAAACGATATTGTTCAACGAAAGCAGCAAGTCAATATGAGAGCCAATACTTATTCTGATTCATTGATTTTTGCGCAAGGTATAGAGATTGAAAGTTTTCGCGGAAATTGCTTTTCACGTTACCACGCCCGTAACAGCAAAATGATGAAATTAAACTTGCCTTCCTCTTAAAGAGCTATTTAAAACGAAGAAAATGGTGCAAGTTTCAGCAAATTTGGATAAGTGGTTGAGGAGATAACGGCTTTCGAAGAGGAGTGGGTCAGCCGTGACATTTGACACTACTTTCTGGCCATGCGGTTCACCTGAAGACCTCAGTGAGGGGCTCCAGTGGCCTTCCTTGAGGTCCTCTACAACAATTACAGAACAAAATTTCCATCCAGGGGGGTCGATTTTTTGGTGTCCCTAGTACCTTAAGTTGTGAGATTCCAGTGAAAATTAGGGAGCGAATGAACCTTGTAGAAAGTCTCGATTAAATCCATAATAGATCTCCCGATCTGAGCGAGGTGTTCCCATTTGCCGTCGTGTGTTCCCAGGCCTTCCGACCCCAAGTGTTCCTAAAATTGTCCTTCAGAGGAGAACCCATTCATGGGGCACCTCCTTGCACACATGAACGCATTGGAGAGCACATACCGGGAATCGGGAACACTTTAACATGGAAAAGAACGCCTCCAGGTGTTCTCTTACATGCTCTCAGGAGTTCCCGGCGGGAAAAATTTTTAACAGTGTACGACTTCAATGTGCACGGATATGCCCTTTCATGCACCAACCGAAATTTGACATTTGCGACCGAAACTAGTGCCCGAAGCGGCTGATATTTCAAAAGTATTGTGGGATTTTATTCTCCCAAGTTACTCGCTGTCATGGACCAGATGTACCAGTAATTGAAGGTATACTTCATGCATGAATGTTATTATTGTAATGTTTCCCCTATATACCCTAGATAATCCAGACAGTGCAAATTTTCTCATGACAATGGCGTAATCCTAAGCGTCCTTCCGTGTGTTTGGAATGGGCTAACAAAATAAGTTACCCTGATATGAGCTAAACTGAGTAATTAAATACGCAATTCTAAAATTGGATTTTTCTAGAGTAAGCAATCTGAAAGATAATCGTGGACCAAGTTCCACCCTATTCTCCAAATATGTGTAGATAATGGTTAGAATTAGCGCCAGACACTCAGTTATTCACGATCGCCTATATATATGACATGTGTATAGCCCAAGAAGTCTGATCTGATGGGATCCATGAGAATCTTCTGGCTGTATCTCCTCTCCTTGGCGTATTGTGAAAGTGATCAGGCATGCCCCACTCAAGTCATACTGCCCTGTATCTGTTTCAACGATTATGACGAGGAAGTAAGCGTGGATTGCTCGAACGCCACAACGAGCGCGGAGATCTGGAGGGCCTTCAACGGAGAATCCTGGCCATCCTCTCCACTTTCGTGAGCATTGCACATTCTCCCCACTGCTTCCTATCCTTCAGCTGAAGATTACCCTAGTAAAGGGTTTGAATTTCCTCACCATCGGCAGTGGTGAAACCCTTAATTTCTTCTCGTTTGCTGAAATCAGTTTTTGTAAGGCCCAGAGTACTACCGGAAGTGATTCCAGAACTGGAGATTGAATTCCGAGCTATATATATTAGTAAATGTTACACACGGGGCATTAGGCGATTTACCAGAAAGATGCGATGCCTGAATAACACATTATTTCCTATAGCTTGAAGGATTATGCCCATCGTCGAATGGGGCGTTATGGTACCGAAAAATACGCACATGACAATTCAATTTTTGCTTTTATTTTCCGGAAAGCTTATGATGCGGAGTGTGAAACATCTAAATGCCTTCTTAGCCAAGCCTTTGGCCTGAAGTGACATAGTCTCGCATAGGCCTCGCGCGCTGGGGTGACAGCCACCAACACCACCACAACTTTTGACCTCTCCGAATTAAAGTATTAGGTATTGCATTACATTTTATAATTACGCACCTTCACTTGCCTCTTTCATCTTCTTACAGGCGTTTTATTCTGTTGGATAACAAAGCAGTGTTGGAGCTTCCAGATAGAGTGTTCGGGAACCTCGCCTTCCAGAATATAGAACTTTACTCAACTATAGTAGAGAGCGTCCATCCGTCGGTCATCCTGTCATCTAAGGATTGGCTTGTAACGCTGAAAATTAGTTTCAGCCGCCTCAAGGAGTTTCCCTTTTATCTTCTTCTGTGGCTGCCCCAACTCAGAGAGCTACACCTATTGGGCAACCACTTAACCGAGGTCCCGACCCTAAGGAGTCCTAGCCTTCAGTTACTCTACCTGCAATTGAATGAAATTTCCGGAATGGAGGAAGGAGAATGGACGACGCCGGACTTGAGGATATTCCTAATGGGTGAGTTTGTGACTCCTGTTGTAGTTTATCAAAATTCGTATACGGCACCCTGGAACGACTTCTCTGGCTCGTTTTTCATTTACACCGGAGACTTAATAGTTTACTGCGACTCGGATATCAAGCCAATGTGAATATTCCGTAGGTGGTAAATTAAGCTGCTGATAATAAAAAAATCAGTCATTAAATACTTTCTGAAGTTCTAAACTGCTATGTCCAATTCGATACATAACTGCAATCTATCTGTTGTTTCCCTGAACACATTGTTCAGCATGTCGGGGTTATGGTGTTAACAGCAGCACAGATTTAATCTCTTAAATCTTCAACGTTGAAAAACTGGAGAAAATTACCTGGACATGTTGCAGCAATTTATTGAGCCACAGCAAACAGACGACGGTATTGTCGATACCGTGACTTTCAACAAGACGGAGTTCCTCCCTATGTCGCGATCATTGATTGAGATTATCTAAGCGGGAAGTTCCCGAAGCGTGGACTTGGTCGAGGATCAAACAAAATATGGGCTTCATGACCCCCTCACCTTACTCCCTTGAATTTTTTTTTAGCTTGGGGGACATTAAATCAAAGGTTTACAGCACCGATGTTCTCCATGATGATGGTTTAAGACAGTGGTCGGCAACCTTTTGGTTATTGGCGGGCCGGGTAGTCATATTACAGTCAGGTCGCGGGCCCAGAGCGATAACTGAGAAGTAGTGCTGAGAGGTGCAGAAACGGGGGGTTTAAGTGCTCTAAGAGGTTTCCAAATTACGATTTTTGGCATCTATGATTATTTTAACTGAAATATGTGAGCATTGCACGCACTTTAATCATAGAATCAAATACAATATTGCTGTGCCTAAAACTTGATGCTACCACAATGTGTGATTCTCACATTTCTTAACCGTAATACAGGCAATTTTTGGTTTCTTCAGACCAACATCTCGGCATGTTGGTCTCTTAGTGCGAACTCTGTGACTCTGCACAGAGGCACAGTTACTTCAATGCCTCTGCTAATAATTTAATGACATGATAACTAGCTCGAACTGGAGCCAGGTTTTCCTGCACTCTCTTAAAAATATTTCACTGAGCAAACAAGGCCTTTTTCAGACCCTCTGTCTTGTTAATCCTGATCTGGCCTTTCAGAGAGTCATACTTGCCTTCATAATGTGCTTCGTAATGCCGCCTATTGCTATATTCCTTGAGCATGGAAACGCTCTCCTTACAGACATGACAGACTGCCTTATCTTTGCACTGCACAAACAAGTAATCGTGTGTCCCCTGTTTGCTGAACACCCGACACTCGAAGCCAACTTTTCGCCTTTTTTAATTACTGATTTTGACAGCAAAATGGTAGAAATGAAGGTTCACAATAAATCAGATTGAAAACATCAACCAACACGCCAGCGTCCAAAAAGCCAAAAAAGTCCAGCACGACTAACACATCCCAACCTCTCATTCCTTCAACATAAAACAAAGGACAGGTGATACGGAGGGCGCGCGTGCTGGCGCCACAATACGAAGGATTAGCGGTTTTCGAGGTTGAATTTCCTAACCAAGTCCTCTGCATTTGCAAACCCACCACCTTACGCGCTGGCGACGGTTCGTAATAGTTCGATTATCAGACAATCGCAGATCATCAGCAGGTAATAAGAGCACAAAATACTGAAACTAATTTATCTTATTTCCAACGATAAACGAGGCTGCTGTGAGGAAGAGATAAATACGTCCAGGTTTCATTGATTCATTTGAGACAAATTTAGAGATTTCATTTAGAGATTTGAGAAAAATTTAGAGATTTCATCCGGCCCGCAGGCCGTAGGTTGCCTACCACTGGTTCAAGAGATTGTATCTATGCTGCTGTTCGCACCAGAATCCCTCAAATACTGAACAATGGGTTCAGGGAAACAACAGATTTATTACAGTTATGTATCGAGTTGGAAGGTCATTTACAACGTCAGTAAAAAAAATTGCAATGACTGATTATTCATATATTATAACAAATTTAATTTATTCATATTTGACAATGTCAAGCGCACAATGTGCATTTTTTTAAAAAGAATTTTAAGATAAAAAATATAGAATATATTGGAATAGATTAAATAGACTGGGACTTTATGATCATCCTGCATTTACAATGTGGCAGGTGCTCCCCAACGCGCGTCAACGAGACGTGGATTATGGGGGACTTCAAAGTTAAGAAACTCTTGAATATTGAACAATTTTCAGATATTATTTTCACGGCCCTTTTCTTTCTCTTCGCATGTTGGATTTAAAAAGAAAAGAATGTCCATTGTGAAGGGTACGGCCGGAAATAAAAAATTTGCTGGGTAGTATAACTGATGACATTGAATAATTTCAGTAATTGTTTATACATGTAGTAATTTCAATTCAATTGTGAAGACGGAGTGAAGCGCTTTATGTTAAATCTTGCTTGGGATAGTGAGCAGATTCTCAACCTTCAGGTTTTGCGGGTAGCCGAATTAAATCGCTATGACTTGATACAGCTTTCATTGACCTCTTACTTTATGTCGATGTCGCACCTAGAATCAAACAAAAGTTATTGACTGCCAAATTTGCCATAGTATGGTAACATTTGAAGCGTTACATTCCCATACCAGGTTTTCGAAAAATTGTAAAAACTATTTAATAGCATTTTTGGACTAATCTTATTGAGCAGGAAATGCATTTGATAAGTTATTAGCTGGACTAGTTGGTGGACTGTTTGCAAGTATTTCTACCTTGGATTTTTCATATTAGAAATGTGAAATTGCATGAAATGTAAAAGAAATGCCTTTTTATTATTCAAAAAATGGAGAAACACTTGGCAAATTATCAGCGCAAGCTTCATGCTTTAATATGAGTTATTAAACAGTGTTCTAGCTTCAGTTGTCATCTAAGTGTTGAATATTTCTCATGGGTCCTTTTAAAAATTTGTTTCTTATATCTCCAAGTGAAAATAATTGTTTAAAGCCTATTTCCAGTTGAGGCAAGAACCACCTTTGGACCACGTGTCATGAAATGACTCCGCTATTAAAGCTTTTGAGCCAAAATAAAAGAAATATAATAATTATAATGTTTCGGAGATGATGTCAAAGATGCCGTGAAAGAATTGAGCCAGGTTTTTGATGAGACGGACACATGCTTGCAACTAAGAGAAATCATTTACAGAATATTTAGTAGAAAAGCCTGCGAAGTCAAATTGAGAAATTCCAATATTTGCTTGATTTCCATGAATATCATCATGTTTTTCATGGTCTCCTGCATTCGAAATGCGGCTTTTTTCTTCCTTTCAAGCAATTCTCACTGCATTTCCACTATCAGGGCGACTTCAGGTTATTTTCCATTATATATGCATCTATGCTGTATTAAGCACTGCAGAGGACAATGCAGGAATTACACCATTAAACGTGAAGTTTGTCCTCATAGCAACAAGTTTGATACAAATGATAACATTGTCTCACAAGAATGATTCCCATGAATCAGATTCGAATCCCATCATGAAGTTACCCGCTTCTGTCATCAAGAGCCTTCAAAGTCTCGAGACGTTTCAATGTGGTGGGTGCCATTTGGGGCCCAATCTTCCCCCTGGGGCATTAGTCTTCCGAAGCAAGACCTTGAGGAAGGTAATGCTATCCTCTAACAATATCTCAAGACTGGATCCGGGAGCTATCACAGGTATGCTATATAATCCAGGTTCCTCTTAAAATGCCATGTGATTACCGTTATGAACAGGCAAAAAGCTTAGGTGGAGTGATCAGCTGGAATATAGTCATTTTTCGAACTTGGTTGGTCTTCTCTTACATTGCAAAACATGTAAACTTTTTCTAAGCTCTAATGAGACCTTAAGGGCTCCTTTACAACCTGTGTAGGTATCAGGAGTGTTTCAATTTAGCGATGAAGTTTGCAACGTCCTGTAAAATTCGTTTGCTTAATCTGCCTCTTTTTACTTTTACTTTTGTGTACTCTTCATCAGTAAAATTTTCTTTATTTCCATCGACGTCTTATTAATGAGGGAATGAAATGCTTAAATCGCCATGCTTAAATCGCCTTCGTTCTCATCCCAATTGGGTAATAATGAAGTTGAAATGGAGGCCAAAGGTCATCAACTTTAATGGGTTCTTAGTCACAGGGAAGAAACTTCACTGGACAATTAGTAGAACTTATCACGACTCATTCACACCTCTTAGACTTCGTATCAAGGTTTCCTTACATTTCCACCTGGCTCATGCATTATTTTGGTTGCGACCTAGAAGGAATCCAGATTATGAATTCTTGAAACATCGGTAACAACGCGATTGCCATTACACCGATTGAAAATCACCATTTTCCAAATCTAATTCTGGTCTAAGATGTATCCTGAATAATATATTATATTCCCATTTCTTGCTTCCGACCCAAATTTGGGGGGGGGGGATATACAGGAATAGTCGAAAGTCCGTGTACACACGGGGTGATTAGACAGTGAATTTCGATCTTGTTCACTGGATGACGATTGTTGGAAAATAATATTTTCAATGAAAAATAATCACAGTTGAACGCACTTGGTAACTGCCCAGGCCCAGCCCATGCCCCATGTCTTCTTTACCACAGATCGTACTCGGAATCTGTCTCATTTGCTCAGCGTTTGTTGGAGCGTTCGGCCTCGGTGCTCGAAAGTTAGGAGGGATCGATATCATTATTACTCTCACGTGCAATTCGCTTTCTACTGCGATCATCGACACGGGGACATCATCCAGCTGTTTCTCTGTTGATAATTTTGTGCCACGATAACGGCATAATATTTCTCAGGAAAAAATACGCTGAACCTTCATATGAAAAACCTGTTAGATGCCCATGAGGGACATGTAGGACAGAACTAAAACCGGAGTAAGACAGCCATGAGCATGCACACCATACACGCATTTTCTGCTGCAACAATATTTTGTGGCAAGATTCCATAATTGGTAGGTTTACCATTCGGCCAACAACGCATGGTCAAGGTTGAGTGAGGGTTGATTTTTCGACGGAGCTATGTGGCCACAACGCTGGGTAAAAGGGGATACTATGTTGCCGCAATGTTTTAATGAATCAACGTTGATTCGATCATGTGAACTATTCTACAAGCGTTGAATTGTCAAAGTTTGGGCATTACCTCCTCTTTTCTTTAGCCTTCACGCGCGGTAATATTGAATATTTGAGTGTTTTTATTCCACGGAAGTGTCCTTCTGAGGTTATATTTTCCTTAACTAGATGAAAACTCGAGTTTAGTATTTGAACAACGCAATTCATTCCGTTCAACAAGGGAGTTTACGCGCCCGGCATCACCCTTTATTTTATATCCTATGAGGAGGAAAGTTAAACACACCCTCGCAGACCGGTGAATGTACTACCATTCTCTGAAGTGATACGAAAGTGATATTAAAGCCCGAGTCATTTGGTGCGCTCTGAAGTGAGGTAGGCAAAATTGTCATGTGTCTTCGGACCCTCTGGCCAAAAGCACCTGGAGCCTCCTTCTGCTGGATTACCCCCTCCAAAGGGTCTATCTAGGAATTATAAAGCCTACTTTCAAGTTGTAGGTGGGAAGAGATCGCGTACTGTATGAAAAACCCCAGGATACTATACTTTTCAGGCATCAGTGTTAGAATCGCTAAATTAGCAATTAGGGGTCATCTTGCGCTGATTGCTAGAACCTATTTTCCGTCGAGATGATGTGGATAACTCCATTTCGAAACAGTATTGAGACCATGACTAAAGAAAATGTGAAAGAAATGAAATTGTACCTAATAGCTTCTAAAGTTCGCCAATCCATGAGCAGTCTCAATGTGTTGACGATCCTGTTTATTACAAACAGCCAGCATTTAACTGATTTCTTAGTATTTTTCGCTAAATTCTCAAGTTCAACCATGTCTCAATATTTTTCAACCTTTTTCAGTGGTAACCCGAAGCCTACAATGGATCCTTGAAATAGTATGACTCTCACGCGCAAATCGCTTACTCCTACGATCATCGGCGCGAGGGTATTTTCCACTTGTTTCTGCCGAAACAATTTTTCTGTTTATGCCATTTGGTGGCATGACAAATTAATTATTTACATGATGAAAACCACTTTAAAATTTAAGTTTAAAATGCTAATACGTCTGTAAATGTCCGGAGAGACAAAACTAATGCGCAGTGAGGCAGACATGAACATGCACAAACTACACGCAGCGCTTAGCAATGTTTCCACAACGATATGCAAAAGGTGGATTCAATGTTGCCGCATTATGGAAATGAAACACAGTTCAACGTATAAAATCGGATCATGTGTCACGTTGTGCAAATTATGTCACTTGTCCAGGTTTGGGCTTCACCTCCTCCTTTTTGAGCCTAAACGCGCGCTAATATTGATTAGAAATTGAAATTACCATAATGAGTGCAATTTTATCACGGAAGGGTCCATCCGAGTCACTTCCTCAACTGGATGAGAACTGGAGTTTAGCACTTGAATGATGCAGCTAATTTCTTTAATACTCTCTCAACATTTCAAATTTTTGTTAATGTTGACACAACGTTATTGGGCAGAACGAGTTAAACATCCGTGGCACCCAAACCTACAATGACTCTAGGTCTATCATCGCATTCAGGCTGGCCTATTCTCACATGTTGTCATGGGATCTTTTCTTCCTTTCCCATTATCTGTTCCCTGAGAAAAAGTCAGCAAAAACCTAAATAAAACGTGTGCTAATACCGATAGGCGATAGTATAATATTCCGATTAGAAAGACGAACACCTCAGTGCAACTAAGAAGTCTGAACTTTAATAAGTCACGCGTTGGAAACTAGTGCCTTACGGTAACAGTTATCTAGACTGTACAGAGATGGCGCCAGTACACTGTCAACTCAGATTGACCAAATCAGGATCAAATGACAACAGTTTCACGATATAAAAATGAATTCTAGCAAAGGAGATTCAGACCATCTCCTGTCATCCTGGTCAGATCAAAGGAAAACTCTAAAAAAAAAAATGAGTCGGATCATCTGCAGGAAACCAGAAATCGAATATTATATACAGTATCTAATATATATAGACGATCGTGACTGACTGACTGACTGACTGACGCTAATGTTCCAGAAAGGTTAGCATTCTGAAATCCTGAAATCAACATTCGAATAGCGACTTATATTTGTCGGTCAGCTACGCACGATCCACTATATATAAGAAAAGTATAATGTTTCATTTACTCACCTATACATCAGGTTCTTCTATAGACAAGTTTAAACTTTCTAACTCCCTCTGTTTTGTTGGATCGAGAAAATACGCCTTTTGCAATCTGTACCCTCAGGTGTTTTAAACTAAAAGTGCAATAATTTTGTTTTTTGCCGAAATCATTCCTGAAAGAACTACATGATAACAAAGTTTCAAAATTTTACGTTTGCCCTTTTCGCTTTTGAAAAAACATGTTTGGAAAAGGCGACGCACCCAAAAGCTATGCCAGGAGAGGATGCACCATGAAAGTGGAATACTCCCTGAACTCAATAATAATAATCACATGGCATTTATTCGTGCGCCAAGTTTCACCTTTCCATTTCTGTCCAATTCGCCACAACAAAAATTTTTTATGCATCGTCATTCGAAAATTATTCGATAGGATCGACGCTTGATATTTTTCTGTAATTCCCTGCTTCAGTAGTCTCATTCATGGAAAGTTTCAGCTTTACATATTCATCATTTTAGCTGATGCAGAATAATTATTTAAAAACACCTCCCCTTGAAATGTGTGCCCCTGGGGTATTTACTTCCAAAGTCTGAAATTTTCTGCTCTCAGCATCCCAATAGGTAGCTATCTAACAAGTTCCACCTTTCCACACCAGCTAAATAAGTCAGGGCAAAAAAAAGTCCGTGAAAACGTCGGCCCCTAAAAATCTGACACCACAGGGCATGGATTTTTTATTTTACATTTTTCCTGAACTCCTCTCGGTAGGCAAGTTCATGCTAAGTTTAAGCTTTCCATGTCTCTTCTTTTTACAAAAGCAAAACTTTTGTTACGGAGGATGAATGAGTAACGCGATTTGGAAGGAATAAGAGGCCAAAAGAACGCCGAGGAATGGGAGGGAATTGAACACGGGTCTGCTGCTTGATGGTTAGGCATGTTACCACTACACTACCAAACCCCACATGTCACGTCATGCCTCCGATGCTATTCTAATCCGTCACAATATATATTTTTAGAACTCCTCCCCCCAAAATATTTACTACAAGGGCATCAACCTCCAAAGTATGATTTTTTCTGAACTCTACATCCCAGGAGGTACATGTGTACTAAGTTTCAGATTTCTAACTTTTCTAGAACATGGTTAGAATTAGCGTCAGTCAGTCAGTCACGATCGTACATATACTGTACTAGCGAGTTTGTTTGCCCGATGGCCAAACAAACTCGCTGTGGTCGCGCCTTCGGCACTCCATTTCCTTGGATAGTGATTAATTCATTCATTTTTTTGCGAAAAGGGAAACACGTATTTAAAGTACGTCCACATTGAAATACATGACATTTGGGTCGAAAGTCTTGATTTTTATCAAACTCATTACCTGTATGATTCTATGTGTGTCTAACTTGAAATCTTTTCTTGCGACACTTTTTGTAAGGGTGGAAATGCATTTTGTAGTACTTCCCTCTTATAATATACGCTAAGGAGACATATTTCAAAATAAGGATTTTTGCTCTACTCAGCCAACAAACAGATACTTCCGAGGGAAGTTTAAATTTTCTGTCTCTGTTTCGTTGAATAAAAAAAATCAGGAAATTGGGACTGGAAAAAAGTGTCATAATGGGGATCAACGAAAAAGTTTTTTATTTTGAAATGTAGACTCAGGGAACTCCATGCCACCCAGTTTGAGCCTTATACGTTTCCCCTTTTTGCCGGCGGAAAAAAATGCATTTGGAAAATCCGACCCACCCAAAAGCTATGCCTGGAGGGTATGCCCCATGAAAGCTCAATACTCCCTCAGTTCAGTAATATCATGTCACTTATCCATGTGCCAAGTTTCACCTTTCAATTTCTGTCGAAATCGTCACAACAATTTCTTTTCCAAAACATCGCCCCTCGAAAAAATTCCCTAGGAGATGTATCGAGACTTAAGATTTTTCTTTAACTCTTTGTCTCAGTAGTCACATTCATGCAAAATTTCAGCTTTCTATGTTCATCAGTTTAACTGATGCAAAAAAATTAACTAAAAACATCTCCCTTTGAAATTTGTGACCCCAGGGTATTTACTCCTAAAGTCTGCAGTTTTCTGCAGCATCTAAATAGGAAGTCATGTACAAACTTTCATCTTTCCACACGAGCTTAATACGCCAGGAACAGAATATTGCTTGAAAACGTCGGCTCAAAAAATTTGCCCCCGGGGCATGGATCTAAAATTTTTCCCTTTTCTTATTTCATCATCTTGGATTTCCATGCCAAGATTCAGCCTTCCATGTCTCACCGTTTTACTGTCTGCCAAAAACAAGCCACAAGAAAGCCGAGGAATGACCAGGAATTGAATCCAGAACTTCTGATTACGAGTCATAGGTGCTACAACTACACCACCGAACCCCTTCACACCACCCAACACATTCTGTTGAAACTCTGAATACCATCCTCATCTGTCACAAAGTATATTTAAGAAAAACGTTTCCCCCCGAAATTTGTACATCTAGGGCATCTACCTCCAAAGTCGGATTTTTTTCTGAACTCTGCATCCCAAAAGGTACATGTGTACCAGGTTTCAGATTATTTGTCCCCTATATTAAGACCTTGGATTGTGTGTTTGGCCGGTTTAGCGCCACCCTGATGGTGATATCCATACACTTTTTTTGAAACCTTTGGAAACTTAGTATCATAAATCCCATTGGCTGATCATCCAACGTGCCGAATTTGAAGTTTCTAGGTCTCTCCGTAATGAAGAGAGGGCCATTTGAAATATGGTAGTGACTCTATAGACGAATACGTCAAAATGACAACCCAATTTCTTGAATCGGAAGAATAATATCTTTCCTTTACTAATATGCACATATTACTTACCAATGTAATTTCTTGTGAGGAACACTAGCTGAATTCAAATCGGATTTTGAAAATCATCAGACTTTTCAATTATCAGGAATCGAGCGATGAAGGAAGAAGAGCAATTTTCCAAAGCATATGAAAATCAAAATTTGGAAAACGATGACAGCGCCTCAGAAAATGCTGATAATAACTCGGAATATTAATTTTAACTTGTAGTATTTTTAATTGCATTTTCCGTCGTGTGATTTACTTGGGCTGAGAGGTGGAAGTTGGAAAGAAGGGGCAGGGGGAGAAGAAGGTTTTCCTTAACTGAACATCGCCGAACGTATCGAGAGACCTACCGTTGTTTCGTCCGACGTGGAGAACTTTACACATACTTTTATTAAACCTCATGAGCCATTTCTTGCTCAACACGTACAAAATACTTAAATATCGCTCGGCTCGAGCCCTATCCGCCTCCTCCCTTATGGCAAAACTATCTTGGTGTCGTCGGCAAATTTACTTATCTTACCCACTTCAAAATCCAAATCGTTTATGTAGATCAAAAACAGAAGCGGTCCAAGGACCGAGCCTTGAGGGACACCACTTGCGACTCCGACCTCCTTTGACGCTTCCCCATTTATCATCAATCGTTGCTGTTGTCTTTCCAACCAGCTACTGATCCACTCGCTCGTCCTAACCTGGATCCCGTGCGCCTCCAGTTTAACCCGCAACCTCTTGTGAGGAACGGTATCGAAAGCTTTCCCGAAATCTAAGTAGACGATGTCCACAGGATCCCCCTTATCCCTCTCTCCCGTCGCCCAGTCGTAGAATTCGAGCAAATTGGTGAGACAATTTCGACGCCTCCTAAAGCCATGTTGAGAGTCCCGAATGAGCGCGTTTCCTTCGAGGAAATCAAAGAGATGGTCCCTAAATATGCTCTCCATGATCTTCCCTGGGATACTCGTGAGACTTACAGGCCTGTAATTTCCTGGATTACTCTTTTTGCCCTTCTTAAAGATCGGTACGACTTTTGCTAGTCTCCAGTCCTTAGGTACTTCCCCGCGCTGCGAAAAGCTGCTTTCGAATATGATTCTTAGCGGAACCGATATTTCTTTCGCGGTTTCATTAATGACTCGCAGGAATCCTATCGGGGCCGGTCGCCTTGTCCACCTTTAACTTCCCTATCATATTCACGATCGTCTCCTCGGTGATGGAGATATCCTCGATGCACGCCGAGGTCACCTCCTCCAAAGTTGGTGCCGAGTCGGATTCGACAATGAAAACGGAAGCGAAAAACTCGTTAAGTATACTAGCCATATCCTTATCACTTGCAATCAACTCCCTTTTTTCGTTCATTAGCGGCCCGATCGACTGTTGACACCTACCACTAGCTTACCGATGAAAAGCCTTTGGGTTCTTCTTAGCATCTCTAGCCAGCCGTTCCTCGACCTAACGACTCCTCCCCCCTTTCTGCCGAGCCTATCCTTCCGCAAGGTATTGTATCCTTCGATCTCGAATTCAATATGCGAAATGTGAGAACCTCCCCAAGTCTCTGTTATTCCGTTACATCGAAACCTTTGTCCAGTGCCCGCCCCCTGAGCTCGTCTATTTTATTACATTAGTTGCGTGCATTCGCGTAGAAACACTTGACTCTTCCCTGCCTTCCCTGCACACCAGTACGCGGCGGTCTGAAGCTGCTCGTCGTGGCTGTCCCTTGCTTGTGATCCCTTGCCAGCCCACATCTAAAACCCTTAAAAAAGGCTCATTTTGCTTTATGATAGCCAATCCGACTGCTACTGCTCCCTCTTTCGAAAAATGTACTCCATCCCTAGCCATCGGCCTTCTACAGTGACTCAAAACTTCCCTAGTGTCCAGAAACACTGCCCCCTCCGCGATACATAACTTCTTCAACCTGTCGTGAACCACTTCCGACCTGTACCACGTGATTCCTCCTTGTCTAATGTCTTTAATGATCCCTTCTTTAAGCATATCCTGGATATTTTCATTCAAAGCTTGGCGCCTACTTTGTGGCACTCTGTAGGGTCTTTGAGCTTGTGATCTCTTGTTTCAATGACATCTTTCACTAACGGAGTATTACCCAAAGCCTGACCAGGAAGCTGAAAAACATCAATGTAGTCATACAATGTGTCTATAAATTCCTGTCTGTTTGTTCGGTGAACTTCCGAAAGAGCAAAAAGGTTCGCAAAACTCTTCCTTATTCACCTTGGGAGGTGAAAGGAACTCTTTGCGTTGTCATTACTGAAACGGATCTGGGATCAGATATCGGATGATACATGGATGTCCTTCTTGACTGCAGATTACCAACACTTTGAATGTTTTCTTGAGTTCTTGCACTCTTGGGACGTCCACTTCCAGCAAGACACTTTCCATTACTGTGGTCACGAAGTTTCCGTAAAAAAGTTGCGACTGTTGTTTTTTTCCAATTCTGAGCAGGATAATCAGCAAGAATTTTGTTCAGTGAATAGAGTTTATCTTCCCGGAGCGCCTGGATCAGGCATTCATCATTTTCACTCAAAACAATTCGAAAAGGCTCTAGAATATTTAATAATAAATTTAAATAATGAATCTCAAATAATTAAGAAGAACTGCAGCCGGTCGTGAATAATCAGGATGCTGATAAAAAAAAAGGTCAAACTGCTGGTGCTGCACAAAGAACGCTCAGTCAAAATATGATCCGGTGGTCCTGCTTGCCCGCGGGCGGCTGGCTGGGGAAGGGATGGTGATGATGGTGAAACACAAAAATTAAAGGTGACGCATGAAATATGACCATAAATACACTCTGTCCCAAGAAAATGTGGACCCTTTTTCAATTTTTAGGCATTCGTAATTAGTTCAGGCTATAGCTGTGCGCTTTTGAGGACTGACGAAGACATCAAATGAGCACATGCATGCAAAGTTATAATAATATTCATTCACTAGTTCCTGAAATACAGGATTTTATTTAGAGCGTACTAGCAGTAAGGGACTGCGGCCAGCACTGTATGAGCGCATTATTCCAGATTCATTGTTGTGCTTCATACAGGATGACTGACATGATGTGCACGACCAAGGTAACTTCAATAATTTTCACTGTTTGACACTCTGATGATGTGCTCGAAATGCACCGTGCCAGTCAGTGAATTGTCACGTGACATTGATCGAAACCCAAACGCTGCACGGTTCGCATTCTCCTGCTACGTGGGGACGGTGTGTTTCCACTCTGGCTGGCTTTGCCCGCGGAACTGGTCTGACGCAACCTGGCTTAGAATAATTTGCTGCAGCTCCGAAATGAATCGATGGAATTTGAAACTACTTTTCAAGCATGTGCTCTGAACAAATGTGAAGCTCCATCTCCTCGGGGTTGAGGAAATCACTGAATCTCGATTTTTGGAGATGTGAATTTCGTTCCTGTATTTTTTATTCTACCCCCCTGGGTAGCCACACCTTGGAAATTTTCGGAGAAAGTGAACTACCAAATGCGAGATAGTGACCTGGAGGTGACAAAAAGTCTATTTTTTCCCTTCCAGTGTACCATTTCACAGTAAAATCATATTATATGGCATTAATTTGGGTTTAGCGTGATGGCTTCGATTCTGTCCCGCAGCGTTGCCGGATATAATATCGGAGATAACTCAGATTCTTCAACTTTGCAACCTTAGTATCGTTGTCTGGTTCTTCTCCTTTTTATATCGAAAACATTATTTTTTGAATTAATGGGATGAGCTGGGAATGAAAAGGAGGTTTCCAGTGGCTGATGGATTTGATGGAATACTATTTCATCCGGAAATCCCTAAATAACATTATTGCACATATCCCTAATAATGGCATGGGTACTAAATCATTTTCTCCTCGGAACGAGTCGAGACGGATCAAGGAACCCTGGATAGGCCTAATGTTCCCCGACCGCACTGAAATTGATCATGAAATTCGAAAATATATCCATTCGGTCAAACCTCAAACGCTCTTTGTGAATTGAACTGTGAGAGACTGCATAGGCCTACGATTGACCTAACGTTAGAGCTCCTCTACGAGGTGTCTCGAAGACAAGAGATTAATCCTCATAGACTTAATTGGTCCGTGGGTCGAGGATTGAGTTTCTTTTCATGGAAAAAGGGTTGTCTTAGGCTTGAGCCGAAGACTGAACGTCATTTAGGCCTAAGCCTAATATTAGAGAAATTCGTAGAGGAGGGGGGGAGAGAGGTTAGGCTAGGTTCAGGTAAAAGAAAGGTAAAGTCTTCAAAAATTGGTTTTCACATTCCTAAATTTAAAAAAAATTGAACTGAGTTTCTTTAAATTTGGTTCCTCTGCGTATATGCCGATTTTCGTCTGAACCCGATATAGTCAAGCTGACGATCAGGTCTATTGGCTTTGGAATGACCTAATATTTTTCTTGCAGAGGGAGCAATAGAGATATTTTCAAATCATAACTAGCAAAGCATAACTCTTGTCTCTTTCAGGTATTGGATACAATACGACGGTATTTCTGGACTACAACAATATTGAAGTAATGGCTGAAGAGAGCTTCCGCCCCGTCCTTGAGATTCTCTCGCTACGTGATGGGTTCCTCTCCCTCACTGGTGAGCTCCTTGGTTTCTTGCCTCTTGTTCGATCAGCTAAGTCCTTACCTGCTTGTATCTCTTATTCCATTACTGTCCTCATGTTTCAGCCAATCCTATAATGTGCGATTGTACATTAGCTTGGCTTGATGAGAAGCTACTGAGGAGCATTCATGGGATGTGTCGAAATGGAACAGAATTTATTGACCTAGATTCGAGTTCATTGAGAGCCTGTCATCGTTGCCCTTACAGCTGTATCAGTAACGCATTGTTGTCCCACTGCAAGCCAGGGACAGTGATTGTTTCGAAAGTCGACAACTGTCGACCCGAGGAGATATGTTGCCAGCCTGGCTTATCAACAAGCCCTACAACGACACATACAAGCCTGTCGGATATCCAGTGTCCCGAAGGTTTTTCTTGCAGAGATGAGCAATTTCTGGCCACATCCAATCAGTGTAATGAAAAACTACCATATACTTGTCCTCAGGCAACAAAAACCTGCTGTCGGATCACTCCAGATGATGAAAAGAAACGATCATGTCCAACTACTCATTCCTGTCTAACGGCAGAATCTCTCTGCAGACCGGAAACGAAAATTTCGAACACATCTTGTGGTGACAATGAAGTCTGCTGCATAATACAAATTTCCTCACGGTCATCTGCACCACCTTGTAATAACACGTGTGTATTATGGGCCAATATCGCGTCATGTGTGCCAAAGACTGCTGAAGATGGAACGGTATGCCGAGAAACAGGAGAATATTGCTGCGAGTTAAAGCGCGAATCGGTTGAAGCAACGACAAGGCCAGCAATCACAAGAACAACCTCAAGGACAATAAATCTCTTATGCACTGCCATTAATGGGTATACTTGCTTAGAAAAAAAGTATGAGGACCGTTGTTATGAAGGGACTGTCATTGACCGCGTTTGTCCTTCAGACACTCAAATACTAGTATGTTGCCATGTACATTTTGACGGCCCTGAGGAACATGTGCACGATCACATTGCGAAAGCGGCGTGCCCACAAACCCATGCCTGCCTTGAACCTAGTCTTAATTATCTGTGCCAATATGGAACTGAAATCCAGCAGACATCGTGCCACGGAAATCGTATCTGCTGTATCATCGAAACTTCTTCCACGATAGCTCCTCCTTTGTCACATTGCAGAGAAAAGTGCGTGAGCAAAGCTGAGATCGATTCGTGTGTTCCTGGAACTACCAACGATGGAACAAAGTGCAGGGAACAAGGAAAAACTTGCTGCAGGCCAAAGACATCGTCCATAGTCGCACCAAGATGCGAAACCTACAATGGTCGTTGCATGGCGCCATATCTGTCATCTAGATGCAATGCTGGTGGGGAAAAGGATTTCACAGACCTATTCCAATGCCCACAGAATATGCTTTGTTGCGTCTTGAAGACGGAAATTGAGAAGAGGGAGCACGAAGTGGAAGCGTATGATGGTATGTATGTATTTCCGATACGATTTCAGAACCCAAATGTGTTGCTCCATTAGACGGAGCAAAACATGTGAGGTTGGAAGGAGACATATGTTGAATTGAGGCGCCAGTCGTTCTGGCTCGTCATCAATCATCTTTTTCCGCATAGTTGAAGTGTTTGTGTATTTTCGTATTTCAGGAGTAATTTATATAATTTTCTATTAATTTAGGGGTGGTTTCATTTCAAATCAGGCTGTTCCATAGTATTCCTGTCAGGTCACTATATTCCATTTTTCCATTAAAAAAATGTATGTGGCCCTTCAATCCAAGTGATGAAATATGGTAGTCATTCACCTTTGTATCTGCGATAGTGTAGGATGTGAACATCACATATTTAAATTCATCACCACATGACAATATTATTTATCATGCAGCAAAAATACGACTTAAAATTAATAATGATTCTGACCTTTGTTAATCCCAACATAGTCCGAAATTGTCCATCTTTAAAAATAAAAAACGATGTACTGAGGAAAAAGGAGCAGGAAATTGTTATACTATGCAATAACCCATGCCATCAAGTGACATTGTGGGGGAAAAATCAATGGTGGGATTTTGCAATTTACATTTGCACATACATTTTACATCACCCACTTTTGAGAAAATCACAAAATATTTCAAAAATATCAAATTATTTATGAATGATATACATGCCAAATGACACCAATACATACATGCATAGTCTTAGATTTAGTTCGTGAAAATATATTTCATCCAAGATGGGATACACATTTAATTGACGAAAAAAATGGTAAAAAACTTGCAAATTCAGCAGCACTGATTTTGAAAATTTAGAAATTTAGGGTGGCCCAGAAGAGGGCAGTTGGTGGTACAATCAGCAGTCACTACAATTTATTATTTAATAATTTATAATTTTATTATTTTATAATTTATAATTTTATTATTTTATAATTTATTATTTTATTATTTTATAATTTATTATTTTATTATTTTATAATTTATTTTTTTATAATTTATTATTTTATTATTTTATAATTTATTATTTTATTATTTTATAATTTATTATTTTATTATTTCATAATTTATTATTATTATTTTCATTATTAATTGAATTTTACTTTAATTTCGGAATCACTAAGAAGTCAGTTTTGCAATTAAAAATTGTTCTGTCTGCTGATTGTACCACTAACTGCCGTATCACTTGTGTTCCGCCCTGTACATATTAACATAATAACCGGTATGGTTTCCATACAGTGTGCGTATAGAGTTCGTACTTTCAAGTAGGTGATGAATTATTTTCAGAAATGTATGCACTGTAGGAGATAAAGAAAATTGAAAGTGATGGAAAACCGCGACTTAGCGTGTGGATATTTTTTGGAGCCCTCCACTTATGAGTTTTTCTTCTCAGAAAGTTAATTTTATGTAGATATATAGGTAAATAAGCACTTGGAAGGACCACATATCTATTTAAAAAAAAGGAAGATCATGACCTAACACAAATACTATGGACCTCCCTGATTTGAAATGGAACCACCCCTAAATTTACAGGCTATCAAATCAATTATCCATGAAATGCTATTACGCACAAAAGCCTCAGCAACTGTGAGAAGGAATATAATTGATGATGAGACAAAACGTGTGGCGTTCCAATTCAACATAGGGTAAAGGCCCCAGTTTGAGGGCAGTTTTGCGTTTTTTGCCGTTTCACAAAATTCACGCGAAAATTTATTTCCTTAAATGCTCCATATTTTGCACGTCCCTGTCAGTCACCAAATAAATTATGCATACCCATCAGCTCGAGTGAAATTAGACATTTCGCGGAGTTTTGGACTTAGCACCCCTAAATTCCTTAATTTTTAGTTATATTTTTCGAACAGGACATCATTAAAGATGAATACAACTGATGTACGTATCTCATACCCATAATTTTATATTCCGCTTGCGCACATTCATAATTGTTGACAAAAACTGGTGTCCACGACCTAGGTCCGTAGATGTCCACAAACTGGAACAAGGCTGTCCACAAATAGGAACCACGTGAAAATAAACACGTATACATTTAAGCAACCATTATTGGAAAATTATATTTTTAATATTTTATTTTAGAGTATCGGCAACAGACTATAATACGAGGGTCACTCAATAAGTTATCTACCTGAATAAGAAAGAAACATCCGAGGGGAAAAATAACACTTTATTTTTTAATGTAGTCACCTTTTAACTCAACACACTTATTCCACTTTGATTCCAAGGATTTTATTCTCTGGGAATAGAAGTCAACTTCTTGTCCATCAAGCCAAACAGAAACGGCGACTTTCAGCTCTTCATTGCATGAAAATCTTTTTCTCCGCAAAAATTTTTTCAATTGTCTGAACAGAAAATAGTCACTAGGAGCCAGATCCGGGCTGTAGGGAGGATGGTTGAGCCACACTCCCTCACTGCTGCCTGAACTTTCCATGATTTGTGATGTTCCATTTGAACTTTCTCAGGTCTATCTATACTATCGATACATGATTTCATTCGTATCATCCAGAAAATCAATAAAATCTACTTAATTACGCCCTATGATATTACGGGAATTTCAAGAAGAGTACGAAGTCAAGGCGCTTGGAGAGACCAAGTTGAAAGTTCTCCGTATTACTCGAAATCAACCCAGTCTATTTCGTTGCGATGGAAATCCAATCCAAAAGTTGCCATATTTTTGACCGAAGGGAATTGATGCCAAATGGTACCTATTCCCTTCGGTACAGAGCATTGTTGTGCACATGCTCCAGACCAAAAGGAGTCAGTGCCATTTGACATTTATTCCCTTTGTCGAAGAAGCTAAGTTCATCAACCTCGCTTCACATTAGCCAAATAATCATTTTGAAACTATTCTTCATGGAATAGCTCCACTATTACCCCATTCTACACATTTGCATATATTTTTCATTTTAATGGCCAATGGAGACTTCATGTAGGTTTTTTTTTGGCAGAAACCGCCTGTAAAAGGATATCATTGGGTATAAATATGGAGATGGCATGAAACCGCAAGACTTGTGGTTTCCCGTTATGAATTTTTCTCCATGCACGATAGGCTGGATAAATGCATACCATGCTCTACCTCAATTGTCGGCATGCCTGAAGAAGAAAACAATTGATGAGGTCGAATATTTTCTTTTCATCGAACAGGAGGAAGGCTTCAGCATCTTAGTTAAACTCCCCTTTTCCATTGAGGAAACCTGAAAAATCCATGCCATAAAGCACATAAATATGCAATGAGGGCCAAATGAGCTTAAATATAGGAATGTGGCTGATTGAACAATTCAAACCTTAATTATAACTTTTTCTGGTTGTGATCCTGGTTAGTTCCCTTTTCATTTTCTTTTGTAAGAGATGGCATGACGGTATAGGGTAAAAGACCCAGTGATGGACCTGTTAAGGGCAGGTACTCAGTGATGGGCCACGTCGCAGGAAAATTCCAAAAACGAAGTAGTTGTTCCATAACCACCTTTGAAGCGTGTGTGTGCTTGAATGCTGCTAGCCTATGTCACACCAGGGGTAGGCGAGCTATGGAAGCTTAGCTATTGGAATTTTTATGTGCTGTGGCCCATCAATGGAGACCGGTCCATCACTGGGTCTTTTACCCTATTAATCCAAATGCAACTTTCCTTTTCTAGAATGCGGGGAAAGAGTGATACGGATGACGCGCTCAGCTGGCGGAAGGCCTGCGGCCATTGGAAAGTGGCCTTGGCAGGCAGCTATTTATGACATCGAAAAGAAACTTATAGTCTGTGGCGCGGCTCTCATTCACAAGAGATGGGTCCTTACTGCGGCTCATTGTATCACCCAAGATGGAACGGCGAAACCCCGCAACAGGGATGTCTTTCTGATCTATCTTGGGAAACACTATCGAGAAATCGGTGAGGCATGAAGTATTCTGTACGTATATGTGAAGTAGACTTTTTGTTTCATGGAGTTACCCAAATGATTCATGGTAGGTGGCTGGTTGGGGTTCCGACGGCACAGATGCATTCCCGGACGAATTGGTGGAAGTGGAACTCCCAATTATATCCTATAATGAATGTCGTAAAGACACTATCCACTTCACAGGGGACTCCAGCGTCACTCGCACCCTCACTACGAACTTGTATTGTGCCGGGTATGACAGAAACACACCCCTTTCAGGTACTGTTTCAACCATCAATGAAAGCGTAAACTACCTGATTTATTGAAAACTTGATTGTAACTAGAGTCTGCAGGGAGTCGCCGCCGTAACGGCGCCGTTTCTCAGTAGACACAGGGTTCAGTATGAATATACAATGTAAATAGATAGGCATTTTAATAATAACATTTATGCTTCCAAAATATATGGTCTAGAGAGTCTTCAAGAGTGCCGAAACGAGTATATAGGGTGCGCGAGTAGAATTGGCGTGGAAAATACATTAAGGAAAAACATCTCTAAAATTTCTCATTTTAAACATTTATTGAAAATTCCAGAAACAAGATCAAGGTAGGCCTTACGGGAACTCCATATTCAGATTTCATGCACGATATCAAATATGGCCATACAGGGGTGCTTTGTTCTGAATGTACATGATACAAATAAAAATTATACATGGGAAACTGTATTTGGAAGCCGTCCAGTTCATATAATGTTTTGGCCATTCTTAATGAATATGGAGCTATACATAGTTCATATACATGTGTATAAGCCACAAATATGGTGCTTAGTTGCAATGTATATGGCACATGTAATAATTTGGTATGTTTTGGCTATATTTAATATGTTGGATAAATGTATCTACATATTATCATATACAGGTCCCTCGTACGGTTATTAATTTGCAATATACAGTACATGGCCTCCGCATGCATTATTAATGGCAGATTTAGGCAGAGGCTCAGATGCAGAGTCACTCAACATCGAAACTTACATCTGACTTTTTGTGTCTCACTTCACAAGGGGAACCTCACTCCCTCTATGCATTGGGCAAGAATTACCTGGAGCCTCCTCAAGCTAGGTTACGTTTTTCAATATATGCATAGATTAAAACGACTTCATTCCTTCGGTTTGTATTAATACGTGGGAAATTAGCGAGTTGAGGGTGAAAGCTTCTGCGGAACCATTTATTAGCATTTGGGGAATTGAGAAACATTTAGCGGCGGGATGAGCGCGACCTCGCTTATATTGTGAGAACTTTATATTTATTGAACAAACAGCTTGATGTCAGGCCATATGGAAGGCCTCAATGTGCATCCGTGGATATTACATGAACTGAACAGTTTCCAAATATATTCTAAATACAGTATTTTTTCCGTGTAGTTTATATTAGTGTCATATACATTGGAAACCTAGCACCATATATGGGGGTCTGAATATGAACCATATATCGTTCCATATTTATAAAGAATGGCCAAAACATGATGAGGACTGAACTGTTTCCAAACATGGCTAAATTCAGTTCTGTACCATCCCATACATACGCCTGTATTTGGAAGTTCCGTAAGGGAGTGCTTCATAGATGGAACTTATTCAATAAAGCCACCTTTAGCATCAATCACAGCCTCTAGACGACCTCGGAAGCGAGAACAGGCGCGTTTTACAATCTCAGGAGACAAATCTTGAAATGCCTGCAGATTCTCTCCCTCAGCTCAGCTTTATTGTTACAGGCAGTCTTATTAGTGATCCTTTCAACCGCGTCCCACACATAATAGTCAAGAGGATTGCAGTCAGGGGAGTTTGTTGGCCACATATCAAGAGTAACATGGTCAAAAAAGTTATCCTCGAGCCACTTCTGAGTTTTCCTGGCCGTGTGTGCTGGTGCAGAATCTTGCTGGAACACGTATGGTCTTCCTGCGGCAACTTCTTCACCTTCCTTCTCCACTCCTCAGGCCACTCATAATCATCCAATCTGTTTGAGGTCTGCATTCTTTGAAGTCTTACTGATAACTGAGAATCTTGAATCAATAACATTGGTCAAGAAAATCTTGTATTATCTGGATTTTACCTGTTTAAACTCGCGCCAATTCTACTCGCGCACCCTGTATTTCCAAAAGATCCTTCAAATCGCTTGCTCCCAGTTGAGAACATGAGCAATGATTGAAAATTGGCTGTGGAATGGGACTGGGGGAATGGGGAATACTGTTTCAATCAGCACAGGGAGCGTAACCTATCTGTTTTATTGGAAACTTTGTTGCAATTATAGCCTGCAGGGAATCCCCGCCATGACAATGCCTTTTTCCGGCATACACTGGGTTCAGTATAAATAAATAGGCTATATAATCATTATATTTACATTCCCACAAGATCTAGTCTAGTGAATCTTACAGTGTCGAGAAGGTTGTTTCCAAAAGATCCTTCAAATCTCTTGCTCCCGGTCAATATCATGAACAATTGAAAATTACTTGTGCAATGGGAATTGGAAAGACCTAACGCTGGCACAAAACTGGCGTGAGAAGGGCACAACCTAAACCTCAATATTGAGGTGAGCTGTTATTCCTCGTCGCACAAAACTCAATCACTTCCTTTAAAGGCGAACACAAAAAATACAAGAGTACACTTCTTTGTAAACACGCTAATTTAAGAACATACATTTCAAGGAAGTTCTCACGATTAGGATGCTGCACAATTGGCTTTTTTTGAGGGGGGGGGTGAATGGAGTATCCTAAAAACGTCTTGTCAAAAAAGTATTATTCCAGTTGTGTTATAAAAGGTATTGTGTGAAGGAAATTTTCCATAGGATTCACGACTGCCGATTAGGAGCGGCAGGAAAACTATTTTTCCCTTTGATGAAAAGAACTGCGATGTATTGATGCACGGCCTGCCTCACTCAAGGCATCCAGGAGGCTAGCGGCCTGGATCGAACGAACTAAAAGGAACTTATTCCTAATCATCCTTTTGAGGATATTTGTATTTGTGTAGGAATAGAGAGGCACGCAAGTGAGTCGCCATCTTATTGAGTGCAATGGAACATTTTATGCCTCCAAAATGATTCGATGAAGGACTGCGTGAAGAGATATTACGCTTTCTCGTAGGAAGCGACCAAAACTTCCCGGTTTAATGAGGGGGAAGGCAGAAAAAGAAAAAAAATCCGATCATCTAACATTTTCGACCCTGGTGATTTGAGTGTGCTATGGGCGTAGCAAGTCATATATTGACTCTCGGGCTCGAAGTGTTAAGCTCCTCAGACCCAGCGTGCACCCAGACTCCGTATTGAGGACATTTAACCCATTTGCAACATGTGACTTTTCTGCCAATCAGACTTGCAATTCTGCAACCATAAACTGATGTGCGTGGCCTACAAGTCCCTGCCTTTCTAGACCATGACTTAGGCGGAAGAACACAAGACGATGCGTACCAGTAAGTATTCTGATGCAGATGTGTTTAACAAGGCTATTGTGGAGGTTACAAGTTCGGAGGAGATGAACGAAATGTTCCAAAAGGTAGCAAGGCGTCTTTGAGCAATAGACGAGCTCAATGAATTATTGAATGATGTAAAAACGTCTCACTGACAGGCCAGCTCCTTTACATGTAACCTCCCTTACGAAAAGATCCTGTAGGATTCGATGAGATGTTTATGTTTCAAAAGTATCATAGGATAATATAGGATCTTTTCGTAAGGGCTCACTCCCACAGAGCATACTCAAAGGTTTCTGGATTCTCACTGGGATTGTTGAGGTCATTGTGAGAATATGGAAAAGTGAAACCATATTTTCCCATATTAGGGCAGATTTATCCACGTTAGACAGTTAGCTATTACTTACTAATAATTTACCTAAATATTAACCAAACAATTTCTTCAACAACGATATGACTTACTAGCGAGTTTGTTTGGCGAAGGGCAAACAAGCTCGCTATGGTCGCCCCTTCGGCGCTCCATTACCTTGGATTCATTTAATCTTTGCGAAATTACAAACACGTATTTAAAGTACGTCCCCTTTAAAATACGTGACATATGGGGACGAAAGTCTTAATTTTTATCAAAATCATTACTTCTTTTATTTCTGGCGTGCCTAACTTGAAATCATTTCATGTGTTCATTATTGTAAGTGTGGGGAATACGTTTTGAAATACTTTCCTCCTATAATCTACTCTAAGGGGGCATATTTCAAAAGTAGCATTTTTCCTGTACTCAGCCATCAAATAGGTACTTCTGAGGGAATTTAAATTCTGTCTCCGTTTCGTTGGATCAAAAAAAAATTAAGGTAAATATAGACTCAGGGATCTCCATGTCACCCAGTTTCAGCCTTATACGTTTCCCCTTTTTACTTGCGGTATAATGATGTATTTGGAAAATCGACCCACCCAAAGGCTGTGCTTTGAGGAGATGCACAACGAATGTTGAATTTTTCTTTAAATCAACATTTCGTCCGTTATGCGTTTGCCAGCTTCTACTTTTTCATTTCTGCCCGATTCGCTCGGATATGAGAGATTATTGGAAAAATTAAAGTCCCCAATAAATATCCCCGCCACCCATTGCAATACTTTGGAAATATGACATTTTTCCTGAGCTCAGTGCGTCAGTAGTCACGTTCTTACCAAGTTTCAGCTATCCATGTGTCTCCATTTGATTGAAGCAATGAGAAATATTTGAAAATATGTTCACCGAAACGGTGTGCCCCTATGGCATGTATCATAAAAGTATATATTTTCCTGGACTCAGCATGCGAATTGCGACTTATGTCAGTTGGCTACTCACGATCGTCTATATATAATAAAAGTAGATTTTTTTCTTATTTCAGCTATCCATCAGGTTCATATTTGGCAAGTTTAAACATTATAGCGCCCTTTGCTTTTCTGGATCGAGAAAAACGCCTTTTGCAATATATGAGCCCTGGGACATTTATATGAAAAGTTCCTTTTTTTTTACCGATATCACTTCTCAGAGATCTACACTACACCACTGAATCCGTGACATCCTATCATACCTCTCGATGCCATCCTAATCCGTCACAATATACTAGGTGGGCCAAAAGTTTTTGCCCCTGTATTAATATGTGAATATCTCCTTAACGGTTTGTGCTACAGAGTCGAAAAAAAAACTAAAAGAAAGTTAATTTCATCCTCTTTCTGAAAATGTATGGTTTTCCGTTCCTACATTCATTTGGAGATGAGTCATGGCCGTTTGAAAAAAAAATACCGAAAAAAATGTTGCCAAAACGAACCTATACCGTGCCGCCCACGGAAATCATCCTCAGCAGCTGGCTTCAAGTTCGCGCGCCGTCGTTTATTTCCTTCCTAATTGCTTCCTACCTTCTTTCCCTTCTTCATAATGTGAAGGATGAAAATTTGAAGACTTTGATGCTTGATTTGGATAACCGACCAGCAGAAGATCGCGAAAAAAATGTAACGGCCTCCGGTGGTCTACTCCGCGCGTTGTGCTGAGTGCTCGTCTTTGTAGTGTTAATTTTTTTGAATTTACCTTTTTTTTACCTCTTATTCAGAAACCTTTACAGGGAAAATGAGTACAAACCGTGTTCTAATTGAGAGTGATTGAGTTTTCAAGCGGTCGCTTCGTGAAGAAAATGGATTTACCTTGAATATCTTGCGTGAATATCCCGATCGAAAATGGGGAAAAATCGACTGTGCGTTTTACTGTATAACGCACAGTCGTTTTTCCCCCATTTTTCGCAAGATACTGACAGTATCTTGCGAAAACTGCGTGAAATTGGCAGTGCTGAACGTCTTCCAGTCACTGGCTGTCCCAGAAGAGCAAGAACGCCAGAAAACAGACGCTGTGACCAATTTTCCCTGTAAGGGTTTCTGTGTAAGAGTTTAAAAAATTAAAAGAGTTAAAAAAAATCGCAAAAACATTAACACTGCAAAAACGAGCACTCAGCACAACGCGCGGAGTAGACCACCGGAAGCCGTTTAATTTTTGTCGCGATCTCCTGCTGGTCGGTTATCCATATCAAGCATCAAAGTCTTCAAATTTTTATCCTTCACATTATGAAGAAGGGAAAGAAGGTGGGGAGCAATTAGGAAGAAAATAAACGACGGTGCGCTCGACCTTGAAGGCAGCTGCTGAGGATGCTTTCCGTCGGCGGCACGGTATAGATTCGTTTTGGCAACTTTTTCTTCGGTATGTTTTTTTCTAACGACCATGACTCATCTCCAAATGAAAGTCGGAACTTAAAACCATACATTTGCAGAAAGAGGATGAAATGAACTTTCTTTTAGTTTTTTTTCGACTCTGTAGCCCAAATCGTTCAGGAGATATTCACATTTGTATACAGGGGCAAACACTTTTGGCCCACCCTGTATATATTTAAAAATTTCTCCCCTCAAAATGTGTACCCCCAGGGTATGTACCTCCAAAGTCGGATTTTTTCTGAACTCTGTATCCCAAAGGTAAATGTGTACCAAGTTTCAGATTTCTAACCTTTCTAGAACATGGTTAGAATTAACCTCAGTCAGTCAGTCAATCAGTCACGATCGTCTATACTGTATACTGTATATTAGATGATCTTTTTCACTTCGTAAAAATATAGTCCAATCCTGAACGCAAAACCATTCGATATTATAGTACCCTCTATTTTGCTGGTGAATCAGGGCCTCGAAGCCTCTGTAGTCACTTCATAGCATAGCTTCATTATTCTATTGATTCAATCTTTAGCATGATTTAGATCGAACTTGGATGCGCAAAAATCGTCACAGAACTGCTGTGATCTCCACTGGAATTTCCACATCCACAGATATGTGGAAATTCCACACATTCCACATAGGTTACTAGACATATCGACAAAATTGATATCAATCTTGTGTCCAGATTACCAAACAGTCTGCCAAGGAGACGCTGGGAGTCCCATGGTTATACAAGATAAAGAACACGAGGGACGCTGGACCGTAGAAGGGATCGTGAGTCACTTTTTCAACAAAGGAGTATCATGCTCCATGAGGGGTCCTGGCCAGTACGTCATCTTCACCAAAATCAATCGGTATGACCCGGATTTAAGTCACTATTTTTTTTGCCGTGCTTCCCGATTCCCTCATGAGACATTATCAAACCGAAATTTGTTCATTTTCCCCGCATCAGATTCATTCACTGGATAGAAGATAAAATCGAATGGACGCATTGAAGACCCCAGAAGATTCGATCACGTCCGTCATCATCCTCGCATCAGATTCATGCATTGGATAAAATGGAAAATAGAAAATATGTATTGAAGACACCAGAAGTCCTTGACCATCATCCTCGCTCAAAATCCAGACAGAAGCCTCCAGGTTCATCCTCTGGCCTCGACTTACCTGTCAAATAGTTTTCACGTGGCAGGAGTAGGAACTCTAAGGAAGAATGGAATAAAGATATTGTTAAGGCATCTTCCAACGACCCTACCGAATCCAGGACATATTTTGTGCAAATATCACTCCTCTTGTGAGTTTCGTTGTTCATTCCTTGTTGCTTCTCATTGAAAGAATTCCTTGGAATATATTGTGGTTAAAGAAAAGCGCTCTACTGTTTTATATGGGAGAAACCCAGTTTCACAAATACAGCAAAAAAGATTAGCCTGGATACGCGATCGATATCTGACAGTTACTTTCCAGCTCTTTTCAGCGCCCCTGTCTAAGTCGTGCAATTAGAGGTGAATTGAATGGGCTTATCTTTGGATCATTGCACATCAAATGAGGTGATGACCTGTTCTCGACCGTCTCAGAATTCAATGATCTTTCAATTTTAATTTTCCAAGATCAGTTGGACCCTGCTGATACCTGACAGAGAGGTATATATCCGGATAGAGGACGCTGTTGTTGACCGGGCAACCAAGGGTGATTAAAAAATGGTGTAATGCTCTACCTGTAAACTATATAACGGGACACTACACAAGTCAGAAAATGGTTCAGGAAAAAAATTCAATATGTTCAACATCTCCTATATGTCCAATATTAAGAGTTTACGAATCACTTTTTTTTACTTGAATACCGGAATCATACTTTCTCCTCTTTGAAGACGGTGGAGCTTCCGTCACCCTCGGTCACCCGGTCAACAATAGCTTCCTCTATCGGGATATATACCTCTCTGTCAGGTATCAACAGGATCCAACTGATATTGGAAAATTAAAGTTGAAAGATCATTGAATTCTGGGACTGTCGAGCATAGGTCATCACCTCACTTGAGGTGGAAGAATCTATATTTAAGGTACTACGGGAACGACCACTTGGATCGAAATTCCGCCTTATAATTGTTGTAAGGGACCTCGAAAAAGGGCCTTGGAGCCGATTGCTAGCTCTCTCGGGTCACCCCCCGGGGCCATGATCTGTGGTCAAAAGTCAAAATCAGCATGCTTCTCTTTGAAAATCTCCATCTCCCCAACCCTTGGTCGCAGAAACGTGAAATTTGCACCATTCTCCCTGCGACCTAAAGCGCTAAATGGAAAAAATAAATACACTTATGCAACTGTCGTTCCCGAGACGCCATGACGCCATAACTGAGAATTTTTCTATTTTCGGATTCTGTTTTTTCGTTCTCATTTTTCGTAGAAATTTTCTATCGGCAAAAGCATGCTCCAGTTTTTGGAGGATATTATAGTCCATCTTTTTGTGGAGTTGCGCATGTATTCCTCCTACCGTTCCCCCTCAGCGTTCAATGATCCGCCAGAAAAATCCACATTTTTGGAAGGGACGTGACGTTGACGGACGATACCCGAAAACGAGGCTGAATTTCAAAAATTCCTCTTCTAGATCTCTTTAAAAGTCTCTGAGGTAGCTTAATATATATTTTAATGAGAATCCGTCCCCTATCCTAGAAGCCTATCGATTTTTCCTGCTGCCTCTTTTGACGAGCTAGGTCATTTCTACTATTCCGGGTCGATTTTCCGCCTGCACAAGGATTGATACCGAAAATACACGAGTCAAATAAATAAATCAATCCCCTTAGTATCCCATAGGAAGAGCAGCGGCTCTCCTTTCCGCTGAAAAATTAGTGGCAGGTGCCAGTGTGACCGGCGAAAAGAGGAAAGAGACAGGCGAGGGGGAAGTGCGTGAGGGCGAAACGGTCTCAGAGCATCCGAAAGAGCATGGGAGAGTGAAGCGGGAGGGAAGTCAAAGAGGGAAGAGCTGCGCACGAGCATTCAAGTTTTCATGCAAATCGGTAATTAAAGCCTCGCATTCTCTATCCCTTTCGAGACAGTAAGCAATCTTGGTATCATTGTATCCGTGAAACATCCCTCTATTGGATAGGCACAAAAAATCCTGCATTCTTGGCCGGTGAGAAGAGAAAATCGACCCGGATAGAAGAAATGACCTAACTCGTCAAAAGAGACAGCAGGAAAATTTGGTAGGCTTCTAGGATAGTGGACGGATTCTCATTAAAATTTATTATAAGCTAGCTAAGAGACTTTTAAAGAGATCTGCAAGAGGCATTTTTGAAATTCAGCCTCGTTTTCGAGCATCGTCCGTCAACGTCACGTCCCTTCCAAAAATGTGGATTTTTCAGGCGGATCATCGAACGCTGAGGGGGAACGGTAGGAGGAAACCATGCACAACTCCGCAAAATGATGAACCATATTAGCCTCCAAAAACTGGAGCATGCTTTTGCCGATAGAAAATGTTTACGAGGAATGATAGCGAAAAAAAGCAGAATCCGATAACAGAAAAATTATCAGTCATGGCGCCATGGCGTCTCGGGAACGACAGTTGCATAAGTGTATTTATTTTTTCCATTTAGCGCTGTATGTCTCAAGGAGAATGGTGCAAATTTCTCGTTTCTGCGACCAAGGGTTGGGGGAGATGGAGATTTTCAAAGAGAAGCATGCTGATTTTGACCTTTGACCACAGATCATGGCCCCGGGGGTGTCCCGAGAGAGCCAGCAATCGGCTCCAAGGCCCTTTTTCGAGGTCCCTTACAACAATTATAGGGCGGAATTTCGATCCAGGTGGTCGATTTTTGTGTTCCCGTGGTACCTTGAGCGCATTCAATTCACCTCTAAATGTTCATTGCTCGACTTAGGCAGAGGTGCTGAAAAATGCTTGCAAGCATTTCAACACCTTGTAACTGTCAGATATCAATCGCGCATGACGTATAATTGTTTGCTGCATTTTTGAAACTGGGTGCCTCCCATAGAAAACGATAAAGTTTTCTTTTTAACCACTCTATTCATGGGGGAATGTTGGAAAATAAGGTTAACCTTTTCCACTCGAATGGGCGAGTCGAGTATACTCGCCCATTGGTACATTGACTCTTGCAAAAATTCGAGCGTAAAAGGTTAATCAATTTTTTTCTCGCCGTCTGTATTGCAAGCGTCAAAAATTGTATTCACAGATGAAAACACATGTACTTTTATATTTTCTCCTGCAAAGGCTTAGATGAGAATTCACTGTGGGCAGCAGGAGAAGTAATCCAGTTTGGCCTATCGGAATCATATAGGATTCAATGAGAAACTTACAGGATTCCTCGAAGAATCTTATAGGAATCGTATTCACTTTTTATGTTCTAAAGCCTAGTATGATCCTATAGGAACTTCCTGTGAGGGTAATATTGAGATGTTGTTAATAAACAATTTCGTCGCATTTACAATTTGACCTTGAAAATAGAGGTTTCTCATTACAATATATACAAGTGGCGCCTTCCTTCAAAGTTGGCCTATGACGTTAGGCCCTATGAGTATGTGCAGAAGATTGGCCTTAAATCGCCTAGCACCAAGATTGTCTTCATCACGAACCTGTGTATCAGCACTCCACAAGTTGACGGAGTATCTATACAGTCAAAATTATTGTTTTCATCTGTCAATATATGTTCCAGACAAAATAGCCTTGATACTGCATTCATACCGATTGTTTAGGACAGAGTGGATATACGAAATCACTGAATTGAATCTATAGACCCCATTCACGTGAACACATGGAGTCACAGGTACCTCCTAGATCGCTTCAGCCATTTCAACCTTCCCAACAGTCAAAATAAAGTCAGAAAAATATGGATCATCTTTGGGGCTGTTGTATATTGGTTGACTGCACTTTAGATCATAGCGGGGAGGAATATTCAAGCACAAATGTAAAAGCCCGTACGTTCGCGGGCTGAAATAAGTAGAAACACAACATTTCGTGAATTACTTTTTGCTATTTCTTCGTCAGTCTCACTGTTCCTCGTCTGAACGTCGTCATGCACTTTTATCCATTGACTGTCTCCAGAAGTTCTCTTTTCTCGCATGTTCGGTAGATCCTGCCGTTGAATAGTTTAACCCATCTCCGGTTTTTTTTCTCTTCGGAATTTTTGACGAACGCGCATAGCTTTGAGAAAATTGCCTGGTATTCTTTGCTCGTTCATTTACTTTAAAATATTTTGGCTTGAATCGAAGTTGGAGAGAGCAGAGTATATTTTCCTATAAAATGTACGCATCTCGCTCATGAATCTAACGGTACAGAAGCCGCTTTCTTGGCCGATGTTTGAAGAAAGAAAACGTGGGAATCTGTTTTAATAGCATATTCCTGGGTTTTAAAGGTGGAGGGGCAGGTCTTTCGTGCATTTATGTGTAGGGGGATCTGAGTCATTTGTTATTGAGTCAATAGGAAAATTATAAGAAATTTGGCCGGACTGGATGAGTGGGAAACACATGAAAAATGCCAAGCGCGCCCTAAATAGAGACCTCCACGGACCCCCCTTCAAATCTCTGTCGACAAGAAAGGCTTTGATTACTTCTATGACTCGTAACAGGAGACGCAGTGCAGTGGAGGGTTCTTCATGGAAGAGCCAATCACGTGAAGGTATTCCGTACGGCTAAAATGTTTCCCAATTTCTTATGTTTTCTACATCATGTCATTCCTTTATTTTGTAACGCAGACAGTTGAAACTTCAAAACCATGTTACTACACTTTCTAGCTCTGCACGTGTGACATATGAAGCTCATTCTACATTTCATTCCGGAGAATTGAGCCATTATGTCATCCGACATTTTTGTCTGATTTCTCTGTGGCAAACCGGTTAAGGGTTAAACTTCCCAAATTTTCGGGCATTTTGAGAACGCTGGCATTTTAGTAAAATGATAAAAATGTTTTAGCACCACCTCAATGCTGCAAACTAACATGAAGTACTGTTTTAAACCGGCGACGGGACTGGTAACGCGACAAAGTATGTCATGATCATTGCCAGTAGGTACCAAAGGAAAAACTTCCCTTGCCGACAATGCATCATATTCTCATCTTTGGTTGTGAGCACTTCTCCCGGGAAGGCATTCAGTAAAAATGCTGTTATTATCACCGAAATTAACCCTGTCTCACTTAAGAAAAACCTTTTTTTTCTCTCGCCTCGCCTTGGGTGTTGGGGAAGGAGGGAAAAAAAAGGTTTTTCTTAACTGAGACATGGTTAACCCCTATGCCGTCAAAATGGTAGAACTTTTTACACTCTTGACCAAACAGTTATCGCCACCGGGTTTCGAATGACACCAACAATTTTAAACTAAGACACATCGAACAAATTTAGAACTCTCAGTACGAAGATGGAGGTCGGGAGGATGGTTCCCGCATGAAGAGACACCCCATTTCCCACTTGTAACAATATCCAGTGAGTGCCATCGCATAGCAATCTAAAGCGATACAACTTTTGAAGTTTTCATTGAAATCAATTTCAAAAAATTAATTTCAATCAATTATAAGGAGATGCCGTTGGTCTTTAGGGAAACCCCAATCGCCAGAAAGCAAATGTTCAACGAGTTCCGCTTCTTACCCTTAAAATGAGACCCGTCTTTCTAATTTAAGAACGCCCATGTAGAATAGGGGAAGATATTGAGCTTGACCCGAATGTGGATCGGCTCGATAGATCCGATCTGACTCGTGCATCGGGCGTGAAATGAGGTTGACAATCTAGTTTCCAGTGGGGTGCGAGAGAATGCATAATTTGAGGCCGCGGGTTCTGAAGCTCGAAGGACAAAACAGGTTTCGAACTGGTCAGTTCGGCAATCAAGTTTCAGGTGGAATGAAGATCATGATGTGTGGGCACTTCGCCTGGGAACCGTTCGGTATAGTGCTATTTTTATTGACAGAAATGTGGCCTTATTAGATGAAAATGTTACGATTTTTTGGACTTTTGATCCAAGAAGTATCGCCTCCGGTCATAAACTTTCGATTGATATTTCACTCATGAAAATCCGTTCATCCGTCTAGGAGGAGTTTCCCCATAATGACACCCTGACAAAGACAGATTATCCTCTTATGCATTATGTATGTGTCTATGAATGACAGATGGCCAGGCATCGATCCATCCCTAAGGAAAATGATTTTTCCAGCGTATAGATCAATTTTCATGAGTTTCAGTTTTCCCAAAATATTTTCCTTGCACGGTTCCCATCCGCTTTGAAAGGCACCCTTCGCCACCCTGTCTGCTGGCACAGAATGCATTTCATTCTGAACCGTTCCACCCGAAAAAGCGTTTATGCACAGATCGGCGATGGTCCCTTCGTCTTCCCTTGGGGCAAACACGTCATGAGAGACCTGGAGTTCTCAAGCTAAGAGGCCTAAGCGGGATGCGGGCAGGCCGTATCATCACACGATCCGCGCCTCGGAGCAGGAAAGCTCGGTCAACGATCGCCTTCTGAGTCGGGTGCAAGACATAATTTGATTCGGACCGATCGAGTTTCAACTCGTAAAAGTCAACCCGTGCATGCCTCCTACGCACAGAAATGTAGGAGAACCCGTAGAAACCAAGTTCGCAGCGTATTTTTTTTACTTTTAGCCCAATAAGTATCGCCTCCAGCTCATGAGCTTTCGATTGCCACATCAATTATTAAAATTCGTTCATCCGTTTGGGGGGAGTTTCCCGGAATGACAACATGACAGATTAGCCTCTTATGTATATGGATAAGTATATTTAGAACAAGTGTCCCGGCACCAAAAGTAACTCTTTGCTCGGGGTTCTGTGCGTACGTCCGCATTTAGATGCGGCACCTTCTGCCTTCCTCTGGTTGATACGTCTCCCTATTTCCGGGCTTGCATTTCTTTTTGGCCGTTGCGACTGGTCGGATATATTCTCCAGAACGTAATGGCCCTGCGGGGTAAGAGTTCTGATGGCATAAAGAGGAAGAAAGAAAGCGATGAAAAGGGTATCCAACTCTGGAACCTCCTGGTAGCCTGTCAAGAGTGCTACTATTACACCACCGAACCCACGCCGTCCAGTCAAATCACTCCATGCCTTCCCTAACCCTACAACGAGAGAGAGAAGCACATGCACACCCCCCCCCGCTCCGTACCTTGATGGGTCCGATACGGTCTTTTCCGCAGGGACGTGAAAAACGTCCTTGCGTATTACACTTGGAGTCCCCTGTCGTCCCTGGAGAAAGGATGACTTCCTCGCCAGGATGAGATCTCCACCCATATATTTATCGGGATCCCAACCCTTTCATCGATCGGAACCCCATCCTCGTATTGATCGGGAGTCTCACAAGGAGAGTGACTTTCGAGGGTGAAAACGGCGGTATCCCACCTGAATGGCGAGGGAGCGCTTACTTTTGCATTGGAAAGACGGCGTCGGCCGCATTGTTGCAATTCCGTTTCCCTATCCATATTTTTCACTCCATAAAAAATGGTGGAGATGGACTTCACGGACTATACGCACAGGGTCGCGATCGATACTGGATACGTGTGCCACTCATGAAAAGTCCCTTTCCTAGGCGTGAATACCCCTTTGGGGACCCGGGGGGGGGGGGGGGGCTGGACAAGGCCTATAATTTCCGAGCGGCTGAGCGGGGGGGGGGGGGGGGGGGGGGGGGGGGGGGGGGGGGGGCTGGACAAGGCCTATAATTTCCGAGCGGCTGCTGTATAAAGCATTGAAAGGGCTGCTGACTGAACTCGTTCGAATAGTTCAAGTAAACTTTCCCTTTCGCCGGAAAAAGGCAGACTAATTTGCCACGCTTCCGTACCTCTAGCCTATACCTACACCCGGTTTTTTTTTTAGGAAAGGGCGTACTAGCTTTCCCTCCTCTCCTCGCCCTCTCTTCAGGGAAGAGGCAAGTGTGGCCAAGTGGGAACTTGTGACCTTGGTTCTATGAAGCGGGAGGGTGGGACTGGCGGAAGGGCCGGAGGAGACATTCCAAGAACGCGAAAGGGAAATATAAGAATTTCATTTCACACTAATCTGGAAAAAGTTGTCCGTGATTCAGGAAAGTTCTTTTAAGCGGGATATTATAATAACCGTAGTTCTTTATGCGATGTTTTTCACTATGTACCTTACAATGGAAAAATCGGGAAATTAAAAAATTCATAAGAAATGGGTGCTCATTGCTGCCCATTGTGTCACCTTTGAGGGATTCCTTTCTGGTTTATCTTGGGAAACACTATAAATATAACTCACAAGATGATGAATTCGTATAAATGAAGAAGGTAATGAATAAAGCTTGTCTTATCAAATCGAACTCGCTTAAAAATGATGATTAATAAGGTATAATTGCAGATACATGGAATCATTACGCATGAAGATTTCTCTTGGCTGAATTTCGACTCCGATATCGCACTCCTGGAACTGACGGAACCTGCCACGGTATCACGAAGAGTGCAGCTGGTTTGCCTCCCTGAACACTCGGAGACCATAAATGGCAGCTCGAAGAACGGATCGCGAGGCATCGGGTTTCTTGTACCGACAGACCCTGCTGAAATTATTTGATTCGTTCAAATAATCAAATAATATTTTGGTAATCTCGCCACCACCGCACTTATTTTGAAGTTTCACTGCCGAATTTTTGCAGCATTTCTCGGCAAAAATAATTTTTTTATCATTAGGTCAGGCTTGGGGGTCCCAACAATATCAAAATTTCTATCCCCCAAGAGTTTCATGCCGATTATTGTTGCTGTTGCATGGAGAGGAAAGTACACGTGTCGGTCACTGAAGTCTATCTCAAAGCGTTCGAATAAGTGGAAATTTTGCACTACTGCCGCACCAAAATAGTCATTTCCCGTCAAGCCTTTGAGTGCCTATTTCGAATATTTTATCCTTGGAAATGGTATACCATGCAATTTTTAATGAAATATTGAAACAAGGAATTCACAAGGTGGCAAGTGTCGAGATTGGTCACTGAACTTGATCAAATTGTTTTTTCAAGTGGAACTTCTTGTTTTAATTTGGGAGAATAATGTCTGGAATTAATTTAAAGACGGCAATCTCACAATGAAAATGACACCAGAATGAAGCTTCTATCTTAACTAGAGGGGAAGCTATTGCAGAGATAGTTTCACAATTCCAGTCCGATTGGCCGCTGGGAGCGAAAATTGTCTCATTAAAATGAATGTATCTGAAGATATGTGGGAGAGATGCAAAATTGATTGAAATTAGTCTCTTTAAATCGATTCCTTTACGTACAGATTTCCGTCAAATTCCGAGATGGTCGAGTTCACTCGTTGGTCGATTTGGCGTGGAATGCTGTGAGTCAACTGAGTAAGCTACGACACGGAATGAACAAATTTGAGCTTAGTCGCGCTATGACGTTTCTATGCGGTTCGTTCGTGAGTTTTTCCATATCGCCACATATGTATCATCGCATGACGTGCATTGTATGATCGCATGGTACTCTCACCCAGGACCCTGCATTAAAAAAAATACGGGGGTTGTAAGACAGAAAGTGACCTTGGCGAAAGTGATGCTGGGGATTTCGACGAGAGAAGGCCATTCAATATTTCCAATGGGAAAATCCTGAAGGTCTTCCTCTAAAAGTGATACTAGGGCTTATTCTTTTTAATCTGAGTGACGAAGGAGGAACCAAATATCTGTCATAAAGTGTTGCGAAAATCATTTCAATGGCTTTTTCCTCTTTCTTACCCCCCCCCCTTTTCTCCATGACTCACTAACGAACTATCTTTCTTTTGGTTGCAGTACATTCCCGAAAGCACACTAGGAAGGGGCCACTCAGAGGAGAAAAAAGGAAAAATCGAATTGAAATTGACATCTTCAATGTGCAAAATTCCATCCTTTACTCAATCCAGGGAAATAGAAGCTTCGAATTTGCTGTAGCTATTTTGTGTTAAAAAGGTGAGAAGCATGCCCGATTTCGTTCTTGTACAGTATATGCGCTTAGAGGAATACGAGGAGGCCGAATCTTGTGACCGGAAAGGGCTGGCGTTAAGGAATAAGTACTTCCAAAGCGTATTGAATTAATTCCAAATTTCCTGGAAGCAACTTCCAGGAAGCCGCAATGCAACATATATTCTCCTGGAAAGTCTGTATCGACGCCATGTGATTTCTTCATTGAGATGCATGAGGCCTCCAATGCATGCAACGTAGGCTCTCCCTCTGACCTTCCCTGTTCTTCCCGGAAGACATCCGAGCCGTTTCTCTTCGTGTCTCTCCCTGCGAACCCCGGACTTCCTTTTGTATAGTCTCGCATCGTCAACAGTGACATTCACTTCAGTAGACCGACGATCTGTATGACAGCAGGTACATCACAAAGGCTAGCCATGCAGGTTTCATGCTTAACCCTTTCTTGCTCGCACCTCTCGATACTGTACATGTGCTACAATATGTTTCCCTTTGGCGAAATTCACCTATTTCTGTATGTCGGCCATTACTTCGTTTATGTTTCATGCTTTCATATCATAGATGTTTTTAATATTGTCATTCGAGCCTGTCCTGCACAAGAACACTGAAAAAAAAACTAGATATTCCGAGTAAGCATAGGCGATACATTGCGCCCTTTAATACGCTGATAAGGGAATCTCGCTCCATAGCGGAAACCATCCTTCCCATTTTCTTGTGCGCATATACCCTTTTCGAAATAAAATCGCAATTGCTTGGTCCGAGGAGAGCACATAAAGGGGCTTGCCTCTCGTAAACCAGGGAATTTCTAGTTTTTTTTTATTGTTCGAATCTGTTGCTCCTTTTAATTAGGTTTTTCTGCGTATCTTTCCATGAGATTTTCTGTCTTATTCAGGGATTTCTTCATTTTCGTTTATTATTCCAGGACGTCTTGATTCCGTAAAAGGAAGAACTTCATTTTCATTCCGTGACATGCCCTAATTATTCTGTAAGATTTTCGCCCGGTTCTCTCACAACAAATGTTGACGGTACTAATAACTCACGCAATCATTCATCCATCTCTTAAACTTAGCCAACCTTCATGTGGCATTCGGGAAAGATCTCATTTTCCCAATCTCACCCAAATCTCTCCCTCCTCAAGAGAAGTATTCTTGGTGTACCTTCCGTTGTCTGGTCAGCGCAGGCCGCTGGCATTCGGGAAATGTAAGTGATATACAGTGGGTGCGTTGAAGTGCAAATTGGGTGGGTCTTATATTTTTAATTTATAATTTTTGGCTTGTCAGTTTCGGAAATGCATCACACTGCGATGGCGGCACTCCCATGTCGAGCGTGGTAGTTTTTTCCAGTTCGATGGCAGCAAGAGAAAGAGAAGTAATCAACTAAAGCTGCGAAAACCGTAGGTGCGGCTCAGGTGGAGACAGGAATTTTTTTTGCCGAGTGGTGAACGCGTAGTATGCGTTAGATGAAAAAGTAACGGCTGCCCCTTTTGTGACTATATTAAAGAAGAAACTGGATGATTTTATGTGCAGGCAAAAATGTGGGGGAGGCAATGTTGAAGTTAGGGACTAGGCAGTAAGCAACTACTGTAGGATATACTTTAAAAAATACGAAAATATTTAGCTTTAAGAGGATTAGGCCTACCCTAAAATTAAGGAATAATGAGGAAGATTTGAAGGAGCTTCTGATGAAGGTTAAAAAAGAAAGTGCAAAAGCTGGCTTGTTGCTCAACGTTAAAAAGACCAAGATAATGTCAACTGGCTGTATCACTCAAGTGAAGATAGTTGAGGAAGAAATTGAAGTTGTTAAAGATTTCGTATTCTTGGGGTCAATCGTCCACATGGATGGTGATTGCAGCCGTGAAATAAGGAGACGTCTGCTCCTTGGAAGAAAAGCCATGACGAATCTGGATAAAGTGACCAGATGCAGAGACATCACACTGTCGACAAAAGTACGAATTGTCAGAGCCATAGTCTTTCCAGTTACGACATATGGCAGTGAAAGCTGGATAATCAGAAAAGCTGAAAGAAAAAAGATTGATGCTTTTGAATCGTGGTGCTGGAGAAGATTGCTGAACGTACCATGGACTGCAAGGAGGATAAACAAATCAATAATGGACGAAGTAAAGCCAAATTGCTCTCTGGAGGCATCAATAACAAAATCGAGGCTGAAATATTTTGGTCATATAATGAGAAGACAAGACTTATTAGAAAAGGCATTGATGCTTGGTAAAACGGAAGGAAAAAGAAGGAGAGGACGACAGAGAACACGATGGATGGACACTATCATGAAAGACACACAACTGGGGATCCAAGAACTGAAGGAGTTGGCCATGGATGGAAAATGCTGGCGAGACCTTGTCCATCGGGTCACCAAGAGTCGAACACGACTAAATGGATAAAACACATACACAAAATTAAGTAACGCTCGACCTCGACACACGATATCGAAATGGGTGTAATCGCCTCTTGATATCACTAACTGCTTTGATACCTTGATGGCCCCCCCACTTGAGGTAATCCCAACTTGGGAATACCAGACCAAACTTATCATAACCTTACCTACTCCCCATTAGGGGCGCATGAATGACAAAGACTCTTACTGCTACACCGTTATGGTATGGTTTTTTCTAGGCTATAACCTGTCTCGAAGCTGCCCAATAGGACATGCATTCTTTCATACCTCCCTACATCACGAAAGCCTGAAGGTCATTTATAAGTATTATAGGAAAAAGGGCATATTACACTATACCGATTGTCTAAAGTGAAGTTGGCAACTAGTTGTTCCAGATTTTCAATTTAAAAAAGTACAAAATAGTCTTTATTGCCATTTATTTACATTAACTGGGACATACATGCGTTTTTTGCAGGCATCCATCCTGCGCTGCTGCTGGGGACTAGGTTAGGTAAGGGTGGGCTTGGTTGCGTTTCTCTTGGTTGGGCTGTGGGGATTTGAGCCTAAGGAATGCTACACAACTTCCTTCCCATTCTTGCCTCGTCAACTCAGTTGCTACTACTCCGCTCCAGCCCAGGTCTCTCAGCCCAGATCTGTAGTGATAGAAATAGGGACTTTCTTCTTGGTCGTTGATATACTCACTGTATCTTGTCAACATTTGCTATCCTCTTTCACGGGTTACGGCTCCTTCCTGCAAAGTGCTGGAAATTTTCAAGTCTCGATAGTGTAATTAAATTGAAAAAAATACATGAATAGACGTCATTATGGAATACAAAATTGCATATATTGACATTTAAGTATAATTTCACATTTTCCAATCGAAATTCTTGACAGAAAAGATTATCGTCAGTAGTTTTCAAGTGTTCACATAAACGTTTGGAAACTTCTGTGGGCTGATATTTTTATTTATTGCAGAGAAAATCGAAAAATGAAGTACCAATTCGTTGTGGCGATGCTGGCAGTGATGCTGGTCCTGGCTGATGTGTCGAAGAGCGCCGACGGCGCGAGTTGTCAAGTCCGAGCCTGCATTTCATCCTGCAAACGTCGTCATTGTGCCACGGGATATTGCGAAAGAGCAAGGAGTTGTATCTGCAACCGATGCGACAGCAAGCATGGTTAGGTCGGAATATTATATTCCGACCTATCGAAAAAGGGTATCCCCAATAAATAAATTCGTTCACTGCGAACTTTTTTTGCATATTCTCAATGGAGTTTATTTTCTTTTTCTTAGTGTGAGGAAAAGTGGTATCATCCAGCCCTGAAGCATCGGATTTGGCTTTGCATTAATCCTCCCATTACCTGATTATGCATCTCACCTTCAAGTATTTCCTGTCTCGACCGCAATGAAGTGCACGAAGACAGAGCATCTCCACGGGACATTCCTTGTGTATTGCTCGAACTTCATTTGAACCCTCCCTTGAACAACCGTGGCATTCTGTTTGAGCGCAAACCCACTCCTAATGCATGCTTTGCACTATAAGGAGGCCGCACCGCCTCTCACTCAGTAAAATAAATGTAACCTACTTCCAAAGAATACAGGACATCTTACTTCCCGACTATACCTGTATGTCTTCCTTCATATACGAGACGGAGGTCACGACTCCCATGGCCTATGACGTGAAATGCCATGAACCATCCATCAAAGAAACGTATTCATGGACTAAAACGAACAGTCTCCTGAGGTGAGCGATAAGCAGGCCCGAGCCGACACCTTTCACGGAAGTTGGCCGAGGCGCCTTTAAATTAAAATAGTGACTCCTGCATCACAAACCATTATAACAATGAAGGCAGAAGAATGGCATGCTGCGTTACCCTTGCCCCCAATTCCTTGTTCAAGTTTTCCTACCAAGTAAGAGCGCTTGCCTTGATGTTGATGGACAGAAGACCATCTTTCAATCAGGAAATGAAAGCAGTATAAGTGGAGGGACGTAAATCCCAACCAAACATTTTCTTTTGAAATCATGAGAAATTCATGGCCTGGCGGAAGGCTCTGGAAATACTGCGTTGCACTTCAGGGGGAAAAGTTCACGAGACTCGTGTCGTATAATAGGTGGATTGGCTGTATCAACTCCCACTGAAAATGTTGTCCGGGTTTGTGTCCCAGATACATTTGATTTTAAGAGAGCGTCTCCACTCTAGTCATATCGTCTGCATATGGCAGCTTCATATTTTCTCTCATTCCAAATTTCAGAAAGTCAGAATTCCCGAAATATGACGTTTTATCACACTATCTTAATATTCTAAGGAAAGTAATCCCGATGGTTACTGGACTCAAGCATCAACGTTGAACCAAACGTTTTCTTGAACTCAGTTGCGTTATCCTTCATCTCCACAGACACATTCACTTCTTTTCAATAAATGTTCAGCAACAGGTTCTGCAAATTGCTTCCATAATCCGAAGTCTCACACATTCCTATTTCTGACTTAAATCGTTTCTCGTTCGCGGTTGAGCACCTGCTTTTCAATGACTCAAGGTCTGAATGCATGATGTCGGAAGCAGATGGGTTATGAGTGATTTGATTAAAAATTAAAATACTGAAAGCGCTGGGGGAGAAACAATGAAAGTCTGGAATCAAGAAAAATTGTTCAAGTACGCAAAAAATTTGGGCTTCAACGTAGTAAAACAAGTAATCTATCAGCGCGATTTCACTCAATAATTCCCTCGAGAAGAATAATTATCAAAACGCAATAACTTAGTATTTTGAACCAATAACAGGGTTAAAGGAAGGAGATGTTTATTACAATATAGAGGCATCACACTTGCAGTCAGATTTCCTGTCCACAATACTGCTGCGAAAAGGATAAATTCCAAAATTTTCGATAACTTCGTAACAAGTGAGCAACAAAAATGTTTTGTAATTTAAATATTATATGAACTCGATTAGGATTGTCAGTTCCTCGCATTTCAGCATCGATATAATCCATCAAGGAACTCCCTAGAGCAAAATGCAAGAAGGGATTAGCTTAACTTCTGTTCATTCTTAGAAAAGGTTCATCGGCATATGTTCATGTTGCACGCTGTGGATCACACATTTCCAAGGATTCATATTTTACCATGTGATAACCGAATCGAGATTTGGGATTCCCAAGAAATGTAGCAGGTATGCTGCATCATTTCTTGAGAAGTCTGGTTGACAACACAATTCTTCAGGCCCACAGGTCGGCACTTTCGAGAGAATCACGGTACCGGGAGTGCAGAGCAGTAACATTTGGGCACTGACACACTCGTAAAGACATCGAGGGCAAGATATTAAGGAATCCGAATCCAGGCTTTCAAATTCCGTCCCATTTTGACATTTCCCATGAACTTTCCTCAGGAGTTTTCGATGGTGCACCAGCCAGGCTACAGAGCAGCCACACTGGATGGGATTCCCTTGAATGATGGTGAGACAAAAATTGCAATGAGAAAGGAAAGTTGAGTGGATCAGAGCTCTGAAGTTCCATTCCAATGCAAAAAACACCAGGCGACTCACCCCCTATCTCGAGGACTCCATTTCCCAACGAGAGGACCTCCAACATAGGACGGAAGCTCTCCTTTGTCAATATTGTGATGTTATTGTCTGTGAGGGTAAGCGATGTAGCAGGTCTGAGACCTGGAACGAATACCAGGATTTAAGGGCATGTTTCTCTCGAGCGAACGCTGGACATAATGCTTAGTAGATGACATGATGCAGGGCATGGAAACCATTTGCAAATAATTTTTCAAACGTTTTGTTCCCTATGTCCCATTCTTAAGGGAAAATTTGCTTTGGCATGATTCCATTACAGTTAACGGTTCTCTGACTAGCTAAATCCTCATGCGATCTGGACTCATGTGTAATATGTGGACATTACATCAAAGCAATCCATGAAATACATCAACATGGTATTAGATAGGAGCAACAAAAGACATTAGCAAAGGTTCTTTTATCATTATCTGCCGTTTTGCCTTTTTAAATAGACCCTGTAGGTTTTTGGGACAGTTAGAGTTGGTTATAGTTTCTCTATTGGAGTCAAAATGCATGGCATAACAACCTGCATGCAGAAGATTTTACATTATTTTTGCAAAAACAGTCTCAAGATCTTATCTGGAATGAATCCTCCTCATGCCTGGGGACCAATTGTCAGCAATTCATAAACCTCGGTCGTTCCCGTAATGCTTAGCGCTAAATCAGCCAAAGCGCTACCCACGTTTGGACCAAATCTTATATAAATCACCGACCTACCCCACTAAGGGCGGATGAATGGACGAAGAATCGTACCCGTGATGGCTTTCGGTTCCAGCCTCGAGATCCCGTTTTTCCACAACGACACCAACCTAAGGGAGTTGCTCTGGAATTCCAACAGACCGCTTGAAAGGGTGGGTCCCAGATGGCACTCTGGACAATAGAATTTCTCTAGTTTCTTGAGACTCTTGATTACTACGGATGGGAACTCCAATAGTGGATTGTGACCTGTACGAATCATGATTAAAACCCTCCAAATTAGGACGATGTTTTCATCGTTATAAAAATCAAAGGAACAGGACTTCTTGAATTTTCACTGAATCATCTCATGTCATCGCATTCTAATATTGCAATGCATATGCAAAATAGGTTTGCTTTAAGAAACAATTTTCATGATGATGAAGATGCAATACTAGAAGTCATGTTTGTCTCCTGAACAAATACATTTTCTCCCGCTTGTGAGCAATCAAAACCTACATAAACAGATAACGAGAAACGTTGGAATTCAGAGGAAAATGAGTGACTCCCGATTCCCGAATCCTCATACAGTACAACATGTCGTGTACTCACCCAAGTCGATTTCTCTCAAGTTGGGAGTCGCCCATCCGTTTTCCTTTATTTTCTCAATGCCATTGTTCGGAAGATACAGGAACTCGAGGCTTTCACTATGGATGGCCGGCACTGAGGTGAGGGAATTGTTCCGGAGCCAGAGTCCCTCGAGGCGGGGGAACATCGAAAGAACATGGAAAGGAAACCTCCCCAGGCGACTGTTCTCGACGGTCAGATTCACGAGCTGGCCTCTGGACGAGAGGATGGCCGACGGATGGATCGCCTTCACGGCGGTCTTGCTCAAGTATATGTTCTGGAATGAGTGAGCTCCGAAAACTCCTTCGGGGAGTTCCTGAATCTCCGAGTTATTCAGCAGGATGAAATGCCTGCGTTAAAAACAAGACAGGAAAAATTATTTCTCTTCGTCCGTACCTTTTACAGTTTTCAACTGATGGATGTACATATCTAAGTTAGTCTAAATAACGCAGCTATTATTCCAACAATCATCAAATTAAAAAATAACGAATAATATCATTGTAATCAAAATGAGCTTCTACAGAGATTCCCTAGGAGGAAATCCTGGAATACTGTCACTTTCTCCGTTGGAAGAGAGAAATTTTTATCGAAGCTACAAATACGACATACAATACATTTACAATACAATGCAAACATTGTTTCCTGTTGAACATTTCAGAATATAATTTAGCGATGAGACCAGGCTGGCATCTTGATGCGGTGCCAGTATTTCTCACTGGCACCCATGAGAGTGGCGATAAAATTGCGAAAATACCCATTTTATCAAGCCTTTCAGACCTGAATTATTTCTGATTAATTAATTTTACTTCCTTTTTTTTCTATGGTATTATGTTGCGAAAAGAAGTTACCTAATTTTGGATTTTGGAAAGGATTTTGCTATTTTTCAAGACAGTCGTAAACGAGGTATTGAATGTCCATACAGATGTGCAAATGGTCTCAATCATTTAAGTTAATGTAAATTGAAGATTACGTACATGGGAACCTACACCAGGTTTAAAGAGTTTAAGCACCAGCACTGTTGAATGCCAAGAAACGCGAGAATTTAAGCAGTGGGCGACGGAGATCTCCCTCACGAGAGTCGAGCGGAGGGCCAAATCTTATCGAAGGCCGACGAGACCTCCTCGCTCGTCCTGGCACTCGAACAGTCGACCGTCATCCCGTCTGAATGTTCCTCGCATGAGCAAGGTCGGAGGTCCAGGACGGAGCATGCCAGACTGGTTCCATCCTCGCATGCCCCTTTCACCTTTCTGAGCAACTTCGGAGCGAGCGCCAGCCATTCCAGATTGCGACCGCACTGCACGGGATTGCCTGAAACGAAGGAAGAAAATTAATGCAACGAGAGATAGGCTCATGGAAGGTAACGGACTAGGGAAGTCCACCGATGCCATGGAAAATAATTCGACTCACCCTCTAAATGGAGGACCCCTTTCCCTTGCGACATGATTTCCAGCGTGGGTCGAAAGATTCCCTCGTCCAACATGGCGATCTTGTTGTGCGTGAGGTAAACAACAGTGTCGGTCCTTATACCTGAAATGGATACCTGAAATACTGTGTACCACATTCGTTTGAAACATTCCATTTTTTTCTCTGTATCCCACATAGGTCACGGGTGGACCTCGAGGCCGACACTATAACACATGCAGCACATTTCCTTTTCTGAGGATCATGTCGATGTCATACATTGGAAATTACGTGAGAATTTTCAGCGAGCGGTCGAGAGGGTTGGCAATATCTCCGCGTATCTGGGTATGTGTTTTACGAACAGGCTTCGTTGTTCAATGGTCTGTTGTCGATTGTGCTCATTGAAATCTTAATATGGGGAATATTACCCCAATCCCATGCAAAACAGAACCAGGATGAATAAATGTCCTCGGCGGTTGCACAATTACCGTGAGGCGACAATGGAATCATTCATCGCGCCCGATTTTACCTGAATCAGAAACAACGAGAGGAAGACAACACCCGAGAACGAGATGATCTTGGGCAAGTCTTTTACAACCGTCTCTCTTTTGTTACTTATTCTAGACACTTCTCGGAAGTGTGACTTTTTAATACTCTAGCTTGAGGCAATAATCGTGGCATTACGTGCGAAGAGAGTAGGTTATGGACACGGTTTCAGCATATTTCCCTTAAAACCAAATCTTTCACAGCTCTGATTCGATAAACTTCGTACATGATTCCAATAATTCCTCGAGGAGTTCATCTATTTTTGGATCTACTCAGTCCCAAATCGTACTGATGAGTTGGTCGTACCCGATATGTCTTTTGGTCCGAGTCTCGAAATGCCGTTCTCCCACAACACAACCAACTTTAAGGTCTTGCTGCGGAATCTCAACAGCCCGTTTGAAAGAGTTGGTCCCAAATTGCAGCCCGAGCAATAGAATTCCTCCAGTTTTCTGAGACTCTTGATCACTGTAGATGGGAATTCCGACAACGGGTTGTAACCTGTGTGACGAGAAAAAAGAAGCTTAAGTGAGGAATACGAGAAAAAACAGATCAATCGACTCTGAGCTAGCTCAATTTAAAAGAGTTTCAAATATAAATTAATCAACCATATTCCATCCAAATTCAATGAGGAGGGAAAAAAAATTTACACCAGGGACGTTGTCAATCACGAATCGTCGCATCGTGGGCATCACTCACTCATGTCGAGGTGCCTCATGTCGGGAGTCGCCCATCCGTCTTCGTTCACTCTCGTGATGTTATTGTATGAAAGGTAGAGAAGTTGAAGGCTCTCGCTTCGGATGGCCGGTACTGCGGCTAATGAATTGTTTTGGAGCCAGAGTCCCTCGAGGCGGCGGAGCGTCGGAAGAACTCCGAAAGGAAACTCCTCCAGCCGACTGTTCTCGACGCTCAAATTCACCAGGCGGTCCCCAGAAGGGAGGATGGCCGACGGATGGATCCGCTTGAGAGCGGTGTCGCTCACCCATATGGACTGGAAGGAGAGATCTCCCATGACTCCTTCGGGGAGCTCCTCGACCAGCTTGTTATCGGTCAGACGGAATTGCCTGCAAAAGATGCGAATGTCAAATAAATGAACTCAAGAAAAGGTGAAAACGTAAAAGCAATGCGACGATCCAATCCGCTGAGAAATTTCAACTCCATTCTTGCCAGGGTTCACTTTCTAACGTGAAATATATGCACTAAAGTCTCACCAGAGTTGAGAGGAGGGCCAGGAGGCTCTCGAGGCCGATGAAATTTCCTCACTGGTGTTGGCACTCGAACAGTCCAGTTGCACTTCGCCATCGTGATGATCCTGGAGAAAGCGACTGCCGCATTTGCAGGGAAGTACGTCTCCAGTCGGGCATTTCCCCTCCGCCGGCCCGCACTTCGCGGAGAGTAAGGCGAGGAGGAGCAACGCGGAGAATCGCGTCGTCATGGGAGATGCACGAGAGACAGCTGGACGGGAAGGCTTCGCTCGAACGATTCGCCTAGGGAATCATCAGGGTTCTCCTTTCCTCCCGCTGGAGTTCATTGCGGTTGCTCCTGGAACATGGAATGCTATGGGCAGGAAGAAACAGTAAGTTTTTTCTGCATGTAGGCCAAGTTAGATTTAAGTTGTATTCGAGTTTGAACACGCATTGAAGACGCTTCATCGCACGAGTTAAAAAAAAAAAATCTCTAGGGTAATTTATGTTACGCTAATTAAACAAAGACTAAAATAGAATAACTTCATGGACATGGGTTCATGGCTTATTCACTTTCGGAGGGGCGAACCAGCTGGCGATGAGCTAAGAAATGCGGGAGATTGCCAAGTCCAGATGGCTAAGGACTATGAAGTGTTTCCTATGAGACTGTCGGCGATTAACTTCCGGAATTTGACGCGCGCCATCTTGATATGGGTAGCCAATATGAAGACGGGGCGAAACCCTTTTCTCTTTCCTGTCCTCGATGAGACAATATGGGCAGAGAACAATTCCTGAAAAATTGCCGGCTGGTACTTGTGATTTGTATCCCGAGGCCTGCCAACGCCCGGAGGCAAGAGAATGCAGTTTCGCTACTCGGTCGGGTTTTTTTGCCGTCGAGGCGAATGCTAGTTGTGCGGACTGCGATCCCAGTTATTCCTCAGAAATAGTCAAGAATCTAGAATGATGCATAAACAATAAAAAAAATAATAAAGAAATAGTCTAGAATGAATTCTGCAGATTTTCTAAAAATTTCGGGAGGGAGGGGGGAAGGGGAGGACACGGGTTAAAATCTAGTTCAGGGGTCGGTGACATATGGCTCCTGAGCCAAATTTGGCTCACGAGCCGAAATGTTTGGCTCATTGAGTTATGACTGAAAATTATGGTTCTTTTTCATTTTTCTTACGTATCTACATGTATGTAGAATGCATATGTATGTTGCAAACTTCATAAAAACGTATGTTGCTGTGAAAATTTTTCGCTCACAAGCACTTGGCTCAATCGTAATATGGCTCACATGGCCAAAAAGGTTCCTTGACCCCCGACCTAGTTGAAAGCATCCCCTAAATCAGTGGTTCTCAACCTGGGAGGTGTCCCCCCCCCCCCCCCGAATGCATGAAGGTTCGATGAGAGTAAGAGGAAGGTTGAGAACCATTGCCCTAGATGGTGCCTGAGGCGGCGCACATCAAACCTTTCTCCTCCCTATTTCATATTCCGGTAAACCGTGACAGGCTGTCGGAAAATACAATACCGTTTCAGTGAGCAATTCGAGCCAGAAGCGTTCTCGCAGTTATCTCTCCCTGGTGTGGTTAAGGTATGGTTAGAGGGAGTTAGAGGGGGGTTAGTGGGAGAAGGATTCCACTCGGTACTGACCGGATTCCCCTTCCAGGGGAACCTGGTTCGTGAGCATCGGTGATGGTGCGGCTTCCTCGTGTTCATACCCATTCTTTTTTTTATGAGGGCATCAATCATTTTGACCGCAGTGAGGGATCAGACAAAACAAGGGAAGCAGGTGCTCCGGCAGATGGCTCGTATGAATCGAAATGCTGGTTCAAACGAAGTCGATGCGCATGAATACATTAGAAACCTTCAAGTTTCATCCATCGAATCGAATCCGCCGAACCCGTCGAAAGGGTTCGGCATGCGGCGAAATTGTTTTTTAAAAAAAATATCCAGTCGGAATTATGCGGCCTTTTAAGATGGAAAAAAAGATTACTCTGACCTTGACGTGCCACACCTCAGTTTCGATTACGGGGGGACTTTCTACTCGAGGAGTGATTTATGAGGGAGTCGCACGTCCGACGTGGATAACTCTTAGCACCGACCCCTCTTCTCTCTCGTGGATCGAAAGCCGGCCCTACCTCTCTCGGCCGCGACTTGGCAGCACGGCGACGTCCACGCGATGGCCCCATATCGCTCTCTCCCTCGTCCTTCGAGGCCGGGAGGTGGAGAGGCGCGTCTTCCCCCCGCTTTCATATTTAAACCTCCCCCGACCGAAGGGAGACCTAACACGATGACGAACCCGTGACGAAAATGACAAGTGTGACGAATACTCTTATTCGCGGTATTTGAGTGCCGGCTTCCGAACCTTAAAACACTTCTTTTACATCTCTGGAGTTTTTTTTATTATTTTATTTTTCCTTAACTGTGGCCACTTCATTTGCGTTCAAGAGAGCTAAATTTCCTTCCATCAGGAAGCAGTCGATCTGATTTCCAAGAAAACATTTGCATGTTGCCCTCATGAACAAGCAACCCGCGTTCGGAGGGTCGATGTCTACAGGTCTGAAGGAAACATATAGGATCATGCACAAATTTAGGGAACGCATGCAGCGGTGAGCCAATTATTGCTTCCACTTCACGTCTCTATGACAAAATTGACATTGTATGAACTTTTACCGACATGATGAAATGATGTTTACTTCGGGGATCATTCACCGACAAAAAGGGACACTCATAAGGATAGATGGCAGTTGCTAACGGAAATTAACACGTACCTGTGAGATGATCCTGCCAAAAACTCAAATAATTCATCATTGCACCTAAATTTAAAAATGAATGACATTCTCTCACGTGTAAATTACTCAAAACTTGTTTTTAAAAAAAAGCTAAAATCTCAAACAACGAATTTATTGATAATTAGGAATAAATTGCTGTTAAATATGAGTGCAATAAATAACAAATTCTGAGATATTTAACTCTTTAACCGAGGCGTTCGCCTTTTAGCGTTCACATTTCAGCAATTGTACTGCGGAAACTACCGTACAAGATAATCCCTTTTTTAGCCCCGACTTGAAGGAATGGTCTGGCTTAACTCTAATCTCCAGTCGGAGCGAGTACGAAAACCTCGGGAGTCACTGCGCATGTGAAGACGCACACGAGAAACCGGCGACGACCTTCAACCACACGCTTCCAGCCTCGGAGTGCCGGGGAGGGGGGCGGGGCATCGGCTCTCGACCGACCGATGCCTTCATGACGTCACGCGTGTCGTCTGTCTTTTCTCTCGCGGCGAGGATGCGGTGGAGGGGAGCTCGCCTGACGATGTCGTCGCAGTCGCAGTCGCGTGGGGTCAGACTCGCAGTCGCGCCGCAACCATCCGACGCGAAGAGAATGTGGGAGGCACCTTGCAGTTCCTAGATTCGGCTGCTTTTTTCATGAATAGGTGAAGGGAAATAATTGGAAAATTTTCATTTTCAATTCAAGCTCATGAGCTCGGAGATCTCCATGCCTGTCATGCCGAATTAAAGATAATGGGCGAGCACTCGATAGATTGAGCGTTGCGACTCGTATCGATGTATGAACCGTGTCGCCGCATTGTCATTGCCCGCGCAGCGACGACAAATGGAAAACAGTCTGCCAATCGAATGTCTCTTGATGTTTACTTTAATTTGGAATGTAGGAAGCGCGATGGCATGGAGGAACTATGTCATGGCAAGAACTTCAATTAAAAGTTATTAAGACGTCTGGGCGCTGCAAGCGAGCCTTGACATCCGATAGAAAGATGCATCCATGATGTAGGCCGATCGAAGGAAGAAACTAGGAAAGACATACGTGAAACGTGTATCCTTCCTCGCGGAGGATTCGGGGGAGGAGGTCGGTTTCGTCCAAAAGGGACTGCCTCGTTTTCCCGAAGGAGAAACCAGCGGTGCAAGGGCTTCCGTTGGGACATGCTTGGGGGTCACGTGTGAAGGCCTCTGGGTGCAGGTGTTCGCGGTGTCTCTTCCGAGATTTCATGCTCGAGGAGATGGTTGTTGAAGACCTCGTTGGGGATGGGCGTTCGCCTTCGATGAAGTGACGGATTCATCGGTTGCGGCCATTTCAACGGTGGCAAACGTCTCCGTGTCCATCATTCGCTTTCTTCTGCACCTGTCCGTTCGCACGAGAAAATGGACGGGCATTAGCTTGGAGCCGACAGGAGGGAAAAGAAGAGTTCTTTGAAGTGATAACATGTATAAATAAACGAGAAGATATTAGATACATGATGCTGAAACTAGGATGAAACGAAAAAAATGCTCTCCCAAAAATAGACCTGGAACAAGTGGCCGTCACTCGGCCGAAATACCAGCCGACTGCGAGAGAGACGAAGAAAAAAAAAACCTTAAAAGATGATTGAATACATGCAGCAACATGTTGCAAAGGATAAACCCAGACCAAGGTGAAACTAAAAATACCTGAAAGAGTCGTTTAGATTGGCACGACCTTCAACACTTTTCTCTTCAAACTCCTAGTCTCATTGCAAACACACCCCCACGCCTTCACTTATTAAAACCCTGGAACTCGAATTTCGGATCGATTTATTTTTAGCCTTTGCGGACCATTTCATTGATAAAGTTATGAATATTAATATCGTTCTGGTATCGCTGAGATGTGAGAACGAATTTAGAATTCCCCATTATTAACTCCAATATAGACCAAACGAAGTCTGCTGATTCCAAATTTCGGCAATTGTTTTTTGAGCGAAGATTCTCTTCGTGCAAGAAAGGGCAGATTCCCGAGCTCTAAGCATTCGAGGTGCAGTAACTCCCGCGACGAAGACCGAACCCCGGGTCGCAAATCCACTAATCGCCTGCGATCCAAGATTCCGTAAAAACGAGTGCCAATTTCGACCGGTCAGATTTGCATAAAAATTGCGTGCAACACCTCCGATTACTTGGCACTTAAAACTTCGCATCGAGAAACGAAACCCCAAGTGACGTTTCGTCCGGAGTCAACACGTTATCCTATCTTAATCTTGGGCGGAGACGACGTAGGCACTGTAGGATATGTTCGTCGTCCGTGTTACTCGCAGGCATATAACATTTTCCAACGTTATTAAATGGGATAACAATGGTATGTACCCATTTGCCCCACGAAAGAGAACCTCCCCCGCTGTGGCGACAAGCAGCGCATCCCCTCGAGGGCTTCGCGCCCCGACCGGTCAGGAGGGGAAAGCAGAAACCGAGAAACCAGACAATGAAGGAAAATTCCCTTTTCCTTCCTCGAAGGGATGGAATAGCTTCTTTCCGCTTAGTTTCGTGTCTCCTGTAAGCGTGTAAGCATACTTCACAGCAGAAACTGACCCGAGTGAATTATTTGTTCAGGGATGATCGTATATCATGACAAAGGCATTCCATGAGTAGCAGGAATGGAGAATGCCCCAGTAGCATTACATTTCGGGACGGACATAGGCTAAATTTGAAGCGGGAGTGCATTATTACTTAACCCTTTTCGCGTGTTTTAGCGGGTTCTCGTGTAAATGAAAACTGAGATCTCCATTTTTTCCCTTTAATTTAACCGTGGCCGATTGGAGAACCGAATAGTCTCTTTCGAGTCTATGGAAAGACTTCTTAACGCTTGCCTAAAGATGACATGATTCCTCGAAATGGCGGCTATATATTTCCATGACTTTAAGTCGATGGGGAAATGAAGCTTTTAAATTCGCGATCGCAGTGACGTGTCCGTCGTTTTTAGAAACGAAAGTACCCATTATGTTATTTGGATGAAGTCTCTCTTGGAAAGAATCTTTCCAGCTTTTTTTTTCACCTAAAAGGGGGGGGGGGGGGGTCCCTCATTGCCAAGGAGCGAGTGCCGTATTTAGCCCGTCACTTTCAAGTTCTAGTTCGCTTGGGCCTGGGGAGTCAATTTCCATGAGTTTCCCCATCTGGGCAACTTCGTAGCCAGGATGAGGGAAGGTGTTTTCCACCGATCTTTACTCAAAGAGTCAGGTGTAATTCCTATTTGAAATTTAGGAACAAAGATTCAGAAAGAAAGGCACCAGAAGGCGTCCAATAACAGTCTCGAAGCATACAATATAAAAATAAAGACCTTGATCAACCACAATAGGGAACGTGATGGCTTACGACTTACCCAGCGAAGAAGCAAATGGAAGATGAACGCAGAAAGAATGGAAAGCCCAGGCCTTTTATACTCTTGGGGGGGGAGGGGAGGGCACTGCCTCTAGCTACACGATTCGACCTTGCCCCGTACTCTTTCCACTCTGGATGTTTATCTGTCTTCTGGCCCAGTTCTGCTTTCGTTCTTTTTGTGGATTCAGTAGGAAAGCCAGCATCACATGACCGACTCTCCTTCGTTGACCCCGACATGCCTTCAAATAAAATAATGGGGAACTCGATGCATGGAAGGGCATGGCTGACTTTGCAGGCTCACAATCTCGGTTCCGAGATGAAAATCTCAGGTTGGAATTCCGCATTTTCCATCGCGTGGTTTCTTGTCGTATTGGAACCGTACCGACAAATCGTGAAATGCAATCGATCGCATTCGCAATGCAATCCCAAGACCGTCCATTCCTCCAAAATGAATTGCTCGGTGAACGAAAACACGAAGCAAGCTTCCAAGGAGGAACATCCATCCACGGATGGAGGGAAGTTCTCCGCCTCGCCCATTCGCAGTCCATTCCACCAAAGTTGAATTTACCATTGCACCTTCATCTCCTCTCGCATCAGCGTTTCCTCTCCCGTTTCGCCAGGTATCGAGTGGGGAGAGATGATGTTCGAGCGAAGGGATTCGCCCCGTGCGGCGAACGGGAACGCCGTTTTCGTCTCAGCCGAAGGAATCCATTCGAATCCGTAACGACCGGGTGAGTCCTTTCTTCACCCTTGCCATTCGGGAACGACGGTCGATCGGGTTCGAGGAGAAAATCATTCCGTCGGCTCTCGTTGCTCTCACGAGAGTTCCGAATCCAGAGAAAATGGAAGCAAATAACGTCGCCGACAGGACATTCACGAGGTGTGAGTCGAGTCGATTCGGTGAAAGAAAACATTTAAAGGCCACTCCGAATGAGGAAACTATTTACATATTTATATATTTAGCCAAATACAGTGATCACCTAGAGCATAAAGGTCAATGGTTTCGATAGTTTTGTTGGCCAGCGCCAGATGGCGCCTCTAGGCCCACGCGTCCGGTCGATATCCAGAAAACTTCCTCGTCCACGATATCTGGAGACACTCCACGAGCACTGTTGACTATCCGTACAAGTTTCAACTCCGTATCCGAGGACGTCCCGCATTTAACGCCAAGCGGACCCGATCGCGAATCGCCCGCCAAGCGGACCCGATCGCGAATCGCCCGCCAAGCGGACCCGATCGCGTTATCGTCCGCCAAGCGGACCCGATCGCGAATCGGTTAAAGGAGGTGGAGCCAGCTGATGAGGAATTGCTCCTGCAGGAGGAAGTTGTGCGGAGGAATGAGGATGTTTATTGTTTTCGGCGCGGGGTTAGTTCTTCGTCCAGTCCTTCGTCCACCTTTTCCTGAGCAGGAAGTCTGGCGTCTCCCTTCTGTCTCGCTTCCAGCAGAAGAAATGACAAAGTCATAGCTCCATCTTTTCGCATACAGGCGCGAGAAAAGTAAATCCTCGAAACGAGCGGCGGGAGCCCCTTCTCGAATTGGCCCCTTCTCGGATTCGGGGAAATCTTCCAGGAAGAAAGGGGGATCGGGACGAAGTGGCATTCAAATGCGAGGGACTTCTCCCGTGCAATCGGTTCAAAACTTGATATTCCGGTTTAAAATCGCTCAAATTCGACAGTCTTGATTGAATCTCCCTCGAACCCACAGCCGCAGACGAGAAGGAGCTCAAGGATCACGCTCGAAAACCTACAGCGAGGAAGCAAACGTAGACCAACCGTTGTTGGCAGTACGGGAAGTCGATGCAACCCTACGGCTCCTTATATGCCACGAGATTCCCATTCTCTAGCGTGAGAGCTCAGACGCGAAGAAAAAGGCACTTAAAATGCATGAGGAGAGAATCCCAAAGTTCCCGTGCCATCCCTCCTCCCTCACACACGCACAAGCACGCACGCACGCAATTCGCACGCACGCACCTCTCACATCCATGCTACGCTCAGGAACGGCACGACCATCGCGTTTACGAATGAAACGCCACCTGGCTTCGGCTCTGGGAAAGATTATTTGTTCCAGTGAGTGGCAGGTGGCTGCCACGTTCCTCCGTATCGGTCCAACAACAGTTTAATATCACCGGACAATGAGGCATTTCTTCATGCAGTCGACTCCGCATTGCTGGAACGCTGCTTAATGGAATGCTCCGCTTAATGGATAACCATTGCCCGATCCCGATTTATTTCACGATATTTATTTCATGATCGTTTCGGTCATTCAAAGACTTCGGATCATACAGGGTTCCCGGTAGAAAACCGAAGGATTGCGATTAGCACGCCTTTAACGACGAAATGATGTCGACAAGTATACGCGTGTCATTCGCATCGTGGATATCGCGTCTTCGAAGGTGTCGTGATGATCGCGGTCGACATTTTCAATATTTGTCGATCCTTCGTGAGTGATCTTGAATAAATCCTTGATAATAAAAAAATCCATGGGTTTTCTATCGGGCACCCTGTAGAATGAAGTTCCCGAGAGCATTCCGATACGCGGGGCCGACTGCGATTCGATTCGTCGAAACCCGGCGACAAGACGCAGGCTTCTTCCCGTCCGAGAAAGGGAAGAAGCACAGGTGCCTCCTCCGATTTCTTCCCATCCCCGCCCGTATATTAAGCTACTCCATCTCTGCGACCGGTCGAGTCTCGACTCGATTTCGGATCCGCATGGACTCCTGGGGCCAGCAAGCGGACGAGGCCGAGAGAGAAGAGGAAAGGAAGGGACGGACGAGGAGTCGTGTTCGAGTCCCGGTTTCCCTTCTTCCTAGGAAGCTTTCTTTCGCACACGCTACGTCACGTTTAAACGCCTGTGGAAACCGGCTGGATTCATCTGTAGGTGGCTCTGACGTCATCGTAATTTACTATTAATCACTGACAGAACGCCAGCGTGTTCGAGGTTAGAATGACTCCGTTGACTCCTTCTTGATGATATAATGAATTTATAATGACAACCAGAGTTGAGTGGGATCCGCAATGTTACCGATCTGGAAGGATGGCGAGGATGTGCATAGAGGCCGATTGGTCATCTTCTCATACAATATATATAGGAAAGACAATGCCTGTGTAACTGAGACGGGGACAAAACAACACTGTTACTCGAAAGCTGGCTCGTTACTCCCAAGGGGATTCTTACTATTGTTGTTCCACCTTCACGATGGGACAACCACCGCGTTCCGACTACATGGCTCTCGATCCTACTACTTCCTTGACGCACACTCCTACTCACAATCACTCAATCTACATTGCTCTCGATCTGACTAACCTGCTCTACTCTCTCTCTGCTAAAGCACCTCGCTCGCGCGGTCTTTTATAACCCTTACGTCAAGACATGCGTGCAAGTTCATCCGTCCGACCCGATTAGCAAGGCGAATTCTTAATAAGTACCTCCTACACACCATTCCCATCCTTCCTTCCATTGCGTCCATTCGAGTTGATTCCCCGGTTTACAAAAATATCACCGTTGAGTCAACGGTTATTCAGCGGTGAACGAGCGACGGAATTGGGTTCAACGGCTAATCAATTTTAGTTGAACAATGACCACTGTTCGACTAATGTCGAATGGATGCTGAAAACCGGCAATTCAACCGCGAATCGCCGTTGAGTTTCAAGCTCAACTTTTTCTGCTCGGGTCCAACGAATTACATTTCTTCTCGGGGCTTCCATCATTCAGAGAAGAACAACAACAGAAAAATGTTTCTTTTCTCAAGCCTTCATTTAAGCGGAATGCAGCCCCAAAATGAAGTAATTTTGTATCACCCAAAAAACCGCGATTTCTGCAGAGCAATTGGAAGAGGAAACTAATAATTCAGAGGGGAGTTTGAGGGTCGATTAAAATCACATCAACTCAGTCAAATCATCAAAATTCGCGATAAAAATTGGAGTTGACAAATCGGCCGACCAATTAATGAAAGTGGGTCGACCCGATTTCGACTCCGAAGACATCATTTCTCGTTGCGGGCAAATCGAGTCGAAACTAATTGATTTCTTTTTTCGCTGCGGCTCCGCGAAATTCCTTTCCGAGGCGCAGAAAAGCGGCTGAGTGCATTCCTGCTGCTCATATTCCTGTCGGAATAGGCGTAGAAGGAATGGCGTGCTGGAAAAAATGCCCACGAGAATCGGAAGGGAAAATGTTATGGCAGCTGTTCCATGAGGATCCTAGCGAATACATTTCACTNCGAGGGACTTCTCCCGTGCAATCGGTTCAAAACTTGATATTCCGGTTTAAAATCGCTCAAATTCGACAGTCTTGATTGAATCTCCCTCGAACCCACAGCCGCAGACGAGAAGGAGCTCAAGGATCACACTCAAAAACCTACAGCGAGGAAGCAAACGTAGACCAACCGTTGTTGCCAGTACGGGAAGTCGATGCAACCCTACGACTCCTTATATGCCACGAGATTCCCATTCTCTAGCGTGAGAGCTCAGACGCGAAGAAAAAGGCACTTAAAATGCATGAGGAGAGAATCCCAAAGTCCCCGTGCCATACCTCCTCCCTCACACACGCACAAGCACGCACGCACGCACCTCTCACATCCATGCTACGCTCAAGAACGGCATGACCATCGCGTTCACGAATGAAGCGCCACCTGGCTTCGGCTCTGGGAAAGATTATTTGTTCCAGTGAGTGGCAGGTGGCTGCCACGTTCCTCCGTCTCGGTCCAACAACAGTTTAATATCACCATACAATGAGGCATTTCTTCATGCAGTCGACTCCGCATTGCTGGAACGCTGATTGATGGAATGCTCCGCTTAATGGATTACCATTGCACGATCCTGATTTATTTCACGATACAGTAGATCGTTTCGGTCATTGGAAGACTCCGGATCATACCGGGTGCCCGGTAGAAAACCGAAGGATTGCGATTAGCACGCCCTTAACGAAGAAATGACGTTTTCTATCTTCAAGTATACGCGTGAAACATTCGCATCGTGGATATCGCGTCGTCGAAGGTGTCGTGATGATCGCGGTCGACATTTTCAATATTTGTCGATCCTTCGTGAGTGATCTTGAATAAATCCTTGATAATAAAAAATCCTTGGGATTTCTATCGGGCACCCTGTAGAACGAAGTTCCCGAGAGCATTCCGACATGCGGGGCCGACTGCGATTCGATCTCTCGCAACCCGGCGACGAGACGCAGGCTTCTTCCCGTCCGAAGAAGCCAGTTTCGCCTCCGAGTTCTTCCCATCCCCGCCCGTGTATGAAGCCCGTGCATTAAGCTACTCCATCCTGCCACCGGTCGAATCTCGACTCGATTTCGGATCCGCATCGACTCCTGGGGCCAGCGAGCGGGCGCCCTGCGGCAACGAGACTCGACGGACGAAGCCGAGAGGGAAGAGGAAAGGAAGGGACGAACGAGGAAGTCGTGCTCGAGTCCCGGTTTCCCTTCTTCCTATGACGGTTTCTTTCGCATGCGCTCCGTCCCGTTTAAACGCCTGTGGGTAAGCGGCTGGATTCACCTGTAGGTGGCTCTGACGTCATCGTAATTTACTATTAATCACTGACAGAACGCCAGCGTGTTCGGGGTTAGAATGACTCCGTTGACTCCTTCTTAATGATATAATGAATTTATTATGGCAACAAGTATGAGGGAGATCCATTAAATTACCGGTCTGGAAGGATGGCGAGGATATACATAGAGGCTGATTGGTTTCCTATATATATATAGGAAACCAATCAGCCTCTATGTATATCCTCGGTATGTATATAGGAATCCTATGTGTATAGGAATCGTATGCGTACGAATGCGTATAGGATCCTATGTATATAGGAAGCCAATCAGCCTCTATGTATAGCCTCTATGTATATCAGCCTCTATGTATATATATATATATATATATATATATATATATATATATATATAGGAAAGGCAACACCCGTGCAATTGAGACGGGGACAAAACAACAGTGTTACTCGAAAGCTGGCTCGTTACTCCCAAGGGGGTTCTTACTATTGTTGTTCCACCTTCACGGTGGGACAACCACCGTGTTCCGACTACATGGCTCTGGATCCTACTACTTCCTTGACGCACACTCCTACTCATAATCACTCAATCTACATTGCTCTCGATCTGACTACCCTGGTCTACTCTCTTTCTCTGCGAAAGCACCTCGCTCGCGCGGTCTTTTATAACCCTTACTTCAAGACGTGCGTGCAAATTCATCCGTCCGACCCGATTAGCAAGGCGAATTCTTAATAAGTACCTCCTACACACCAATTCCCATTTTCATTGCGTCCTTCCATTCCGTTCCATTCCAGTTGATTCCCCGGTTTAAAAAAGTATCACCGTTGAGTCAACGGTTATTCAGCGGTGAACGAGCGACGGAAGTGGGTTCAACTCCTGTCGAATGGATGCTGAAAACCGGCAATTCAACCGCGAATCGCCGTTGAGTTTCGAGCTCAACTTTTTCTGTTCGGGTCCAAGGAATTACATTTCTTCTCGGGGCTTCCATCATTCAGAGAAGAACAATAAAAGAATGTTTCTTTTCTCAAGCTTTCATTTAAGCGGAATGCAGCCCCAAAATGAAGTAATTTTGTATCACCCAAAAAACCGCGATTTATGCAGAGCAATTGGAAGAGGAAACTAATAATTCAGAGGGGAGTTTGAGGGCCGATTAAAATCACATCAACTAGGTCAAATCATCAAAATTCGCGATAAAAATTGGAGTTGACAAATCGGCCGACCGATTAATGAAAGTGGGTCGGCCCGATTTCGACTCCGAAGACATCATTTCTCGTTGCGGGCAAATCGAGTCGAAACTAATTGATTTCTTTTTTCGCTGCGGCTCCGCGAAATTCCTTTCCGAGGCGCAGAAAAGCGGCTGAGTGCATTCCTGCTGCTCATATTCCTGTCGGAATAGGCGTCGAAGGAATGGCGTGCTGGAAAAAATGCCCACGAGAATCGGAAGGGAAAATGTTATGGCAGCTGTTCCATGAGGATCCTAGCGAATACATTTCACTCATTAGAGAAGCACAACATTTTTAAAGAGGTACCAGCGCTTAAATGAACCGTTAGGGATCACTGCTGTCACCACCAATAAGTCTTTCACCCGTTTCACCCTCTCACCCGTTTCACTCTACCACTTTTTCACCCTACCACTCTTTTCACCTCATCACCCTTTCGTCTCTTTCACCCTTTCACCCGTTTTTTGGACCGGTAGAGTCGATTCGGAAATCGGCTCTTCCATCGAGAGCGATTCCCGAGTTGGGGAAAATTGACCAGAGGGAAGTTTCTTTTGACCCCAGGAGAAGGGTTCCCTCCCTGCTTCAATGGGCGAACATAGCCCTCATGCAGATAAACTTTCGTTTCCTGAAGCAGATATGCATGGAAGAAATGGAGAGAGAACGAGAGGGAATTTTTTCCATTTTTTCCGCATTTCTCAAAATTTGCGTCGTTGCTCCCTCTCCCCTCTTCGATTTCGTCTGCGGCGGCGGAGAATCGGCGGAAGGGATTCGCGCCCTGCAGAAACCTGCCGTCCCCTCGTCCGTCGAGTCCGCGAGCATTTCCTCAGCATCATTCGCAGTTAGGGAAGTAGAAAGGGATGCTCTCTCTTCGAGTGGCTGGCTCAAAGACGGTGCCGAGCCTTCCCATGGTCGCGGCGGAGTCCCGCGAAGGCGCGGGTGCGACGGTGGACGTCGGGGAGGCGCCTTTCGGCGTCATCTTGTACGTGTTCTGCCCCGCGAGCGGCTGGCGGACGTGCACCGGCACGGTCGTCAACGAGGGGAACGTCTTGACTGCTGCTCACTGTCTCACTGATCCTTGAGACCTGTTTTTTTTTTTCCCATCCAATCATCCATATTCATAAGAGGCTAAAACGTCTGTCAAACTCCTCCTAGACGGATGAAGGCATTTTCATGATTGAAGTGTCGATCGAAACCTGGAGGCGATACTTATAGGATGAAAAGTGGAAAAGTACGCTGCGAACGTGGTTTCTACGAGTTCTCCTGTCTTTCCGCGCACCAGAGGCCTGCACGGGCTGACTTTTCCGAGTTGAAACTCGATCGGCCCGATTCTAATCGTGAGCCGCACCCGGCTCGGAACGCGATCGTCGACCGAGCTTTCCTGCTCCGAGCCAAGGATCGTGTTTCGTTGACAAGGCCTGCCCGCAGCCCGCGTAAGGCCCTAATCTTGAAAGCTCCAGGTCTCTGATGACGTATTTTCCCCAAGGAGGGGGGGGGGGGGAACTTGGGACCCTCGCAGATCAGCGCAGAAACGCAGTTTCGCGTGTAACGGTTCAGAATGAAGGGCATTCTGTGCAAGTGGACAGGGTGGCGAAGCGTGTCTTTGGCATTGGAAACCGTGACCCACCGGTCAAATATGGCCAATGTGGCCCTAATATATCTGTATGTTCTATTATGTAATTATATGCTACCCTCATCTGTCGCATGCAGTAACAAACTCGACACTACGGGCTTAGTGCAATTAGGGTCGTATCTTGAGAAGCATAAATCCTCTGCCTTATGCATTTTAATCGGTAAAAAAAAAAATTGAAAAGTTTGAACTCCACTTTCCGAGAAAAATTGAACAGAACAGTCGCAACAACATCGAGCCGTGCCCCAAGTCCCCAGCCCAAACAAGTATTTATTAATTTATTTTCTTTTTCACCACAGGAACGAAGAATGCCTGGGAGGCTACGTTGTCGCCGGGAAGACCCAGAGCGACAGCGCGAAGCCAGGATCCCAGGGTCAACAGAAGCGCTTCGATTCATTCTCCTACCACGAGAACTGGGACCCGAGTGAGTCGAAACCGGTCGCGCTTAAAGGAAAGAAATTAATCATGAGAAAATGAAGAGTGAAATTGGTTTCAGGTCGCCCGTCCGCCGGATACGACATCGCGATCGTCTATCCGGAAAGCGGTTTCACGCTGAATGACTATCTCCAGCCGATTTGCATTCCCGACTCCGACAGTGGCGACATCGGCGGATGCAACAACTACGTTTTCGGCTTGGAAGTGCTTATCAAGGTAATCATCGATCGTTTTTTTTTTTTGCAAAATGTTTCATTTTCGCTTCATTTTATTAATAGATCCTGATTTTCGAGTTTGGCAGGTGGAAAGCCCGGTATCTCGTTGATCTCTTGATCGGCAACGATGAGATGAAACAATTAATGAGCACACAGCAACACTTTTACGCCGCTGAATTATGGCCATAATTAGTGATTCTAACACGTAAATGAAATTTGTTTGATATTTCCCCCCTCCCAGACCCCGAACTGAAGAAGCTGGACGCTACCGTGCAAGGCCCATGCCCCACGCTCGCGGGATTCCTCGGAGGAGGAGGAGGACTGCGGCGGGACCCTCGCCTGTGCGTCCGGGAGGGCGAGGCCAGGCAGCTGTCGTGCCAGCTGAGAACTTGCCCATTGGAGCCCATTGGCCCATTGGAGCTCTCTCGTCCTGCCGTCTCTTTGTTCTTGGGATATAAGCCGGCATTAAATTTGTAGCCTTTTCGCCTACCGTCACTACTATGAGCCGTGTTGCCATGAGAATATTTTAATGCTCGCAATTAACGATACGATGTTCGAAGTTTTTGTGTGCTGCCACCCATGATGAATCAGATTGGAAACATAACTCACTCGTGGATGCAACAGACAATGCAACGGTTATAATTACAAACATGTAGATCTGTTTAGATCCTGTGTTGCAGCCCACATGATCCTTCAGATCATTTCCATGTGGGATATTGAGATATATTTGGGTTTAAACCGACTCGAATCGCTAGTTTGAATCTGAACGGGCCAAAAAAGTCTCCTCTTGACCGCCTTCGTTGCAGGAAGGCGGCGGTGAGCCCCTGGTGACCGAATACAACGGGAAATTCTTCCAGACCGGGATCAAATCCACCTGTTCATCCGGTCCCGTCCCCTTCACCAGGGTCGCCCGCTTCTCCAGGTGGATCCAGGCCAACCTCAAATGAGCCACCTAAAATGAGCCATCTCGAATGACCCACCGCAAATGAACTACCGCAAATGAACTTCGGCCGCGGATTACGAGAGTATCCAGCCTGATCCTTTTTTTTGTTAGGGGATTCGCTTGGTTTTTTTTTTTTTTTTCACCTGCATAAAAAAAAAATCGATTTTGCACCTGCTTGGAACCTTTCACTTTTCTGGATGCCAACGTTTATTCCGTTTGTCATTTGAAGGAGATTTCGTTTCGTTTCGTCGCATGTTTTAGGAATCACTTCTGCAAAATGTATATTTTGAATTTTGGTGAGCCAGTTTCACTTCTGTATTTTATGAACTTTTATATATCTGGTTCTTATTTTAATTATTTCCAGTCCGTAATCACGGAATAAAAACCTATCCATGGTGAGAAAATTCTGAAGAATTAGAAAAATAAAGAGGGTGACTCGAACATCGTAATGCCAACTTTTTTTATTATCCCGAAAATATATTCAAGCTTGCTAATGGCAACTCCACGTCAGAGGTAAAATCATATAAATTATGTGAACCATATGACCAAATAAAAATAAGCAATATTCACGGAAGTTTGACGTTTTCTTGAAATTTTTCTCCTGACAAACGTGCGTGAAGTGAAACGGAGAAATCATCTTGGCCACCTGGTGCCATTGAAAAAATCATACGCTAAAATTCCCAAAGACGACGAAGGCGGAACCGGAGCCGGATGGCTCACATTTGAGTCGGATAACTCACATCTAAGCAGCGACGAAACAGACCTAGACGAGGTTCCCAGTCGTTATCAGATCTCAGAGAATCTCTCGCACTTTTCCTAAGATCGGGTTGGGAGCTGGAATCGGGACAGATCTTGTTCCGAGATCATAAAAAAAAAATTTCATCCAACATCCCACCAAATTCCAGTGTTGAATCTCCATGCGCGAAAAATGGTTCGTTATCTGAAACGCACTAACTAGAGAACAGACTTTTAAAAATTATTTAAAACGTTTGAGTTGCATAGAGGTTCACAAATTTCACGTGCTATATCCATGATGGTGAGCAAGAGCTGGGCAAATGACTTTTTTTTTTCTCTCCACCTTTTATGCTTTGTCTCTACTGGCAGCTCTCACTTCCCGAGTGCCGTGAAATAACTTGTGTCGTATTACAACTACGTTTTCATCCAAATCCACTTTTTTTTCCCTCTTTCCCATGTTGTCAGGGAAACAAGTCAACTTGAATTAAGCTTGTCTCCGTGAGGGTTGCGCGAAGGGTGTCGGCCTCCCAAGACCTGCGTGTCCCTCACTTGCATGTCCGATCGGCAGGCATTCTAGTCTTGCAAGATGTGCAAGGATCAGAGGGAAGCCATTAATTCCCTAAGGTGATGGGGGCCCAAGGTCTGGCTTCGCTATCCATCCGATCTAGAAGAATCTAAAGGGGGAAGGGATAATCAAGGTCGAGTCTTACACCTGGAGGCTGGGCTTCAGAGAATGAAGGATCTGGGATAGAAGTTGTCAAATCCAGTCTCGGTCTCAGTTCAATGATCCTTGACTTCAGTTTCTTTCTGTTTGTTTGAAAAATAATGAAGTACTTGTTTCCTTATGCGTAAACAAATGAGTATTTTTTAAATTACTCTAACGACAATTGGTTTGTTTCATAAACTCGATGAAAAAATTCTCGTGACTTTGGACATCAATGAATAAAGCTTTTCTCGAAGAGAAATTTTAATATTCCTTATGAATGAAGTCGATAGGACTTCAAGGAGCCATCTGATGACATGCGGAAAGGACCAAAGGGAAGAGATCCTGAATGGCACCGATTCCCTTTGTTGTGAAGTATGCACCCTGCGATGCCATTCACTTAAGAACTCATGAAGCGAGCTGAATCTAGAAAACTATAAAATTTAATTTTGAGCGAAAGCAATATTCACTCCTTTTCCTATGCAAGCGCATTTAATACAATAACTTCTAACACAAAACACGGCCAATCCTTTCAGATTAATTTGCAAACAAACTTGAAATGCAATAGCTGGTATATTCGTGAAACTATCCCGGGAAGCAACTAATTTTGCCATAGACATAGCATGGGACGAGGCATTTCCCTGTCTCTTGCCTAAAGCGACATCTATAGCTACTTTTTTGAGTGGGTGTTTAGAGCCCACAAGATCGGGCCTCGGCACGCATTTCACTTGCTTGTCTCGCACGGCCGTGGAGGTGGAATTCTGGCAGGAAGGGGGAAAGGAAGGGCGAGAGTCGTGGCCTTCCTCTCTTTATCTACATCGTGCGCACTACTCCGATGGCGCCATGGTGAACCGAGAATATATTATTGACCTCCCCATGTTCATTCTAGACCTGCTTCATTATTCCAGCAGTGAAGTATGTGAGTGCAGAGAAACACTCACTCAAACACTTTGGACAATTTGTGTACCCTCCATCACCCACCCATCCCTTTGGACAGGTGGAGCAGCCGTCCCACTTCCATCTGGACCCGCCACTGATTCTCAGCTTTGACGTCCCAGCTTTGACGTCCTATCTTTGTCGAACTCCCTGGGTTGAACCAACGATGGGAATCGTGCCAATATTCATGCCGAGGACATCCGCATAAAATTTCGTCGGGAATCCCATTCATTCAATAGCAGAGTATTTGTAAGCTTTCGTTTCGGATGATGGGATGCGCCCAATATTGTTAATTCAAAATATGACTGTACAACGTGGTTTCAATGACATCATAAATCCCATGATGTGATTAACGCTGGCGTACTGACATGCCAAATCTAACGCCCTGTGCTTGCTTCACACGCTTCGTATACCTGCGTAGATTTTCTATAGAGAGGGAGAGAGAGCTACTTGAATGCGTAATTATTTACCAAGGAGTATTACACATTCCAATGCAGCGATATCTCTAGGCCTACCGCAGCAACGATGAATGAAAACAAAGACCTGTCCGGCAGGCTTTCTCATTCGATTCTGCATTTCTCAACCAGATGAGTTACATGTCCACCTTTTTTATGACAGTATATACATGAAATTATTGCGTATTGTATTGCATAAAAGCCCATAGACAGAACTACTTCAAGCGGAGAAACAGCAAAATCATTCGTCGTTCTGGTCGATAAATCTCCTCATCGAGGAGCTTGGAAAAGAGATTCGTTCTCATGGTCACTCAGGTCTGCGTAGGAGGCAGGAGAAAGACGAATGCGCATAAAGGCACGAACAAGAACAAGGCTTTACTACGGATCCTGGCTGCAGACAGCGCGTGCACGTGCGTCTGTCTGCTTCTCTCCTTCTCCTAGCCCCCATTGTTGCCAACGAAAATTCTCCCTCTACTTGCGCACCGTCTAGATGGGAAGGAGCGGCATGTGAACCATGACCTTAATGCCATGTTTACTTAGATGGCTGATCAAAAACCTCTTGAAGGAGTAATTCAACTTTTTCTTCATACGTGCGCAGGACACGTACGTCATCCCCCGTGTCATTCATTCGTCTCTGAAACCCGTAAGCAGTCTATTCTTGGACGATTGAGGAGTGCCTGAGCCAAGCAAACACGTATTCAACGTATCGTGATAGGCCCGCTGTCAACCACGTGTCTAAAAAGAAAAGTCAGGTAATTTAATAGACGTATTTAGATGGAACAGAAAGGACATGCCTTCTCATCCTTTTCTCAGACACGAGAAGGAAGAATCTGTGACCTTGGAATGCCACACCACGGTTTCTATTGTAAGGGGCTATTCACTGTAGGGAAGAATATTACGTGACTGGAATGCACGTTTCGCGTTGTACCGTCTTGTCTTAAGGAAGAATATGTGTAGGATCATCCTATCCCTCCCATCCACAAGTTCCTCGCACTTTTCGAGGTGAGACTCCCACTCATTGGATCAACATTACAGAGAATGGACTCCTAAGGATTTTATGATATTTGAGTCTGTGTGCATCTACTTTCCCCGGAAGAAAGATTCTGTTTGTCACTGATTTTTACCGATATAACCAATAAATATCCACTTCATGAATAAAACAATTTCATCGCCAATCGTGACGTCATTGTGACGCGTTTGCAGTTCTCGTCTCATTCGTTCTGTGAATTCAGTGACTGACTTCTTCACGAGAGTCACAGCCTTCCATTTCAGCCAATGTATGAGGTAGTTTCATAAATTTTCTATTCCAGCTCAATATTTTCTTTAGAATTGGGGGCCGTTTTCTCGCGAGTACGAACGAATGAATCAGACACTCAAATTCAAACTCAAACCACTCAAATACTCAAATTCAAAATGGCCGTTCTAACATAGTAGAAAGTGTTCATGCGTCTTCAAATGTCATGAAAAAACTCTCAAGGTCGGTAGATAGAATGCGAAGCCTCTCTTTGTCTAGCTTAAGAACTTACAGCCTCTCCTTCGCACGATTTCCATAAAATGATCTCCTGCTGGTAATCTGGATTGGGAAAGCCCTTTTTTAAATAGGAATTTCTGTAAGCAGGCTTGTATGGTCATAGGTGAGGGTGGGTAGGTTAAGTCTTCTTTTGTACTGAGAGTTTCGCTGCCTTAAAGTTTTCATTTTGAAATCGCGGTCCGCCTGAGTTCCTAGAAAGGTAGGGCATTCCAAACAGGACGGGTATTTCTCTTAATCCAATTTTGATGAGATCTCAACTCATGGGCCGAGAGGCTTTGATTCCCTGATCCCGCGATCAAAGGGTCTCCATAGTTAGTCGGCGACTTCGAACCGCTCGCAAGCACAGAATGAGCCACTGCACTGCTAATGGCAATATTATTGACACTTGGTGTCAGATAAGTACAAGACACAGTCAGAAATCCACGGAAAATGCAGTCCTTGGAGTTGTGATGATCCAGATGAGGAACATTGCCGACTCACATTTCACTCCACAAGCCAACTCCTCAATCCTGCGACAATAGTGCCAAGCAAGCGTACTATTTCCGCAGTGAATCGGAACGATACATTCACGCGTAAGGGATTCTTTCTTATTACTTGCAAGGATAATTCCAAAGAACGAATGATTAGGTAATGAAGTTGACGTAGCAAAACATCAAGTACTATGCTATTGTATGACAAGTACCTGCTACGCCGATACTAGAAGCGGTACAACATTGCTAAGTCTTCCATTCTTTCGCTGCCTTTCAGTAATTATTTTTAGGAAGATTCAAGACGTCTGGTTGCTTTCATGACCCACGATACCACGTTTGTGGTGGGGATTTAAAGCATATGACATTCATGAACCACAGCTGCATGCTCCTTGCTTCCTGTAATCTTACCTTTTTGGATTCAAACACATTGCTTATTTACTCTAATACCAATGATTAAGTT
>CAJPEV010000409.1:116467-127314 GCA_905338385.1 Darwinula stevensoni
CCGCCTGAGTTCCTAGAAAGGTAGGGCATTCCAAACAGGACGGGTATTTCTCTTAATCCAATTTTGATGAGATCTCAACTCATGGGCCGAGAGGCTTTGATTCCCTGATCCCGCGATCAAAGGGTCTCCATAGTTAGTCGGCGACTTCGAACCGCTCGCAAGCACAGAATGAGCCACTGCACTGCTAATGGCAATATTATTGACACTTGGTGTCAGATAAGTACAAGACACAGTCAGAAATCCACGGAAAATGCAGTCCTTGGAGTTGTGATGATCCAGATGAGGAACATTGCCGACTCACATTTCACTCCACAAGCCAACTCCTCAATCCTGCGACAATAGTGCCAAGCAAGCGTACTATTTCCGCAGTGAATCGGAACGATACATTCACGCGTAAGGGATTCTTTCTTATTACTTGCAAGGATAATTCCAAAGAACGAATGATTAGGTAATGAAGTTGACGTAGCAAAACATCAAGTACTATGCTATTGTATGACAAGTACCTGCTACGCCGATACTAGAAGCGGTACAACATTGCTAAGTCTTCCATTCTTTCGCTGCCTTTCAGTAATTATTTTTAGGAAGATTCAAGACGTCTGGTTGCTTTCATGACCCACGATACCACGTTTGTGGTGGGGATTTAAAGCATATGACATTCATGAACCACAGCTGCATGCTCCTTGCTTCCTGTAATCTTACCTTTTTGGATTCAAACACATTGCTTATTTACTCTAATACCAATGATTAAGTTTATTAAATTTACTCCAAGGTAACAAGCAATGAGTCTCTGTGGGAATAAGCTTTGGTTTGTCAACTTTATTTTGGGATTTGAAAGCTGATTGTTTCCGAACTTTGTGAAAGAGAAAACATTTCCTGGAAAAATATTGAAGAATGGAAATTGCGAGCTTTACACAGAAAAATTTTTACCCGTGGCCTCCTTGGATTTTGCTTCACACTTAAATGCCAAACTATGGCCACTTACGCACCGATCGGCAGCAGGCGAACTCTTTCCAATATCTTGTAGTGGGGGCCGAGGCGAAGCCGAGGTTTCCTCTCCTGGATATAAAAAAACCGAGGCCCCTTTCGGGTTGTCCGCCTCTCCCTCCCTCGTGTGCGACGTTTATACCGATGACATAGCGGAAGGGTCGGATAAGAGATGGAATTAATGATTAATCGGGTTATCGACGGCTCGTTCGACACGGCGTCTACGGAGCGCCGTCGGTTTAATGTCAGTTTCTATCTCTTTCTCGGAAACCGCTCACTCTTTTCTAAGAGTGTATGTACACGGAAACTGTAAATTCACACTCTACATGGACACTGAGACAGAGTGGCTTACACAACTCGTAACATTTTACAACCGATAACTCAGCAGCTTTGGTTTCTTCTAATTTCGAATTGCCTCCCTTAGGTGGATAATGAAAATTGGATTTCGGGAGAAAGTTGCAGTCCCTTCTTGAAGGAATTGTTCAGTCGCGCCAGCGATTACGGCTTGTCAGATACGAAGGTTAACTATTTTTTATACCCCTCACATCACTCAGTCTCTACGAGGAATGAAACTTAATGGAAGTAATTTTGGTTGCACGATCCGGTTTTAGGGTGTTTGTCTATGGTGAATCGCGAAAATAGGGGATTCATTCTTCAATTCTAATGCCCCCATTTTTGGGATTAAGGACAGCATATTTTTAAAAAATCCTCCATAGAATCGCCATCATTGCCGTCGCCATTTTCCTTGAGCGCGAAACTTTCCTTGAAAACTTTCCTTTCCTTCTGAAAGGAATTATAATACCATTGTCCCTTGAAGCTTCAGCCCACTCCAGTCCAATGGGATGACCTTCGAGGAAGATATATAACTCACACTTGTAAATTCAACCACTGCTACCTTCAATGTCATCCCAAAGTCAAGGTTAAAATGCATTTTACAGGAAATGAGAGATGTAATGATGACTTCTTATTTCAATGAATTTTCCATGAGATTAAACTTTTTCCTGCTGCCCCGCGTTAAGGGCTCCTAATCCAAAGGAGAGCCGCATGGAATGAAAATTACTCCCCTCGGCACGATGATGCGAGAATTTTTGCTAACCTTCAGGGTCGTCACAAAATCCTGCCGACTCATTCGAGCCAAGGAGACTTACCATTATGTCTTAGTCTGAGGTGAGCTTGGTCCCGTGGGAGATTCGAAATCTCACGGAAATCGAACAAATAAATGGAGTGGCATCAACAGTGCGTTAATTCATCGGCAGCTTGGTATTAAATGCCAATTAATAAAAAAATAAAGTATTTGAAGTGGCGGTTCCTTCCTAGAATATTCTAAAACATCCTACAGGATAGGCACATTTCCTTTCCTTGTNTTCCGCAGTGAATCGGAACGATACATTCACGCGTAAGGGATTCTTTCTTATCACTTGCAAGGATAATTCCAAAGAACGAATGATTAGGTAATGAAGTTGACGTAGCAAAACATGAGAAGTTCTATGCTATTGTATGACAAGTACCTGCTACGCCGGTACTAGAAGCGGTACAACATTGCTAAGTCTTCCATTCTTTCGCTGCCTTTCAGTAATTATTTTTAGGAAGATTCATGACGTCTGGTTGCTTTCATGACCCACGATACCACGTTTGTGGTGGGGATTAAAAGCATATGACATTCATGAACCACAGCTGCATGCTCTTTGCCTCCTGTAATCTTACCTTTTTGGATTCAAACACATTGCTTATTTACTCTAATACCAATGATTAAGTTCGTTAGATTTCCTCTAAGGTAACAAGCAATTTAGTCTCTGTGGGAATTAGCCTTGCTTTGTCAATTTTATTTTGGGATTTGAAAGCTGATTGTTTCCGTTTCCGAGGACTACCGATTGAAACAGTATTGTTGACACGTCCATCTGAGAGTGAACCTCTCCAATAGACCATAATAATGACGGCTTCTGTACCACCTGTTTTTTCCCCATTTCATTTGCTTACTTTCAGGGAAATAAAGCGAAGTTTTTGATTTATGAGCGAGTAGAGAGTCAAGGACCAAAACGGGGGGGATTGGCCCTTCGCATACCCATGGTCGTTAGCGTTAGCATCATTGCGCATTTCATTCGAAATTGATTGGAAGGTTCGGAGCTGAAGTCCGTCGGGGTCTTTTCTCCTTTCCATTTGGCGAAAATTTCTAGTTCGAAGTACCTCATCAAGTACTCTATCCGTTACCTGGAAAGAAGGTATCATTTCAACGATCCGAAGTGTTTCGCTGAAATTTGAGATGGCCCTCATCCCAAGTCATCCCTCCCTCGCCTTTTCCTTGCCCGCTCCTGCAGTGATCGGTGCAGAAGGAGATATGTCGGTCTGATTTCTCGCATTATCATTTTTAATTTCAATTGCCTGTATGCTCTTAGAAGAAAACGAGTGATTTCCGAGAAAGGTAACGTAACTGGAGTAAGCGATGTTGCTCCCAAAAAAACGAGGAAGTACAATCGATAACTACACCTTTACATGAGCAGAATCCTTGAATTTTTTTGAAGCGTCAAACGGAGGGAGGGTACTTTTCAAACTAGTAGAGCAAGTTAGTGGTTATTCTCAGGAAAGAGAGTGGTGAGCGGCATTACTTCCTTGTTTTTAGGGAATAAAATCGCTAGCATAGGTTACATGAGGGGGGAGAGTCAGATAACCAAAACGGGCCTCACTCACGCACCGATCGGCAGCAGGAGAACTCTTTCCAATATCTAGTAGTGGGGGGCCGAGGCGAAGCCGAGGTTCCCTCTCCTGGATATAAAAAAAACGAGGCCCCTTTCGGGTTGTCCGCCTCTCCCTCCCTCGTGTGCGACGTTTATACCGATGGCATAGCGGAAGGGTCGGGTAAGAGATGGAATTAATGATTAATCGGGTTATCCGACGGCTCGCTCGTTCGACACGGCGGCGTCTACGGAGCGCCGTCGGTATAACGTCAGTTTCTATCTCTTTCTCGGAAACCGCTCACTCTTTTCTAAGAGTGTATGTACACGGAAACTGTAAATTCACACTCTTCATGGACACTGAGACAGAGTGGCTTACACAACTCGTAACATTTTGCAACCGATAACTCAGCAGCTTTGGTTTCTTCTAATTTCGAATTGCCTCCCTTAGGTGGATAATGAAAATTGGATTTCGGGAGAAAGTTGCAGTTGCAGTTGCAGAGGGAATTGTTCAGTCGCGCCAGCGATTACGGCTTGTCAGATACGAAGGTTAGATATTTTTTATTCCCCTCACATCACTCAGTCTCTACGAGGAATGAAACTTAATGAGAGTAATTTTGGTTGCACTTTGCATTTTGGTTTGTTTGTCTATGGTGAATCGCGAAAATAGGGGATTCATTCTTCAATTCTAATGCCCCCATTTTTGGGAGTAAGGACAGCATATTTTAAAAAAAATCCTCCACAGAATCGCCATCATTGCCGTCGCCATTTTCCTTGAGCGCGAAACTTTCCTTGAAAACTTTCCTTCTGAGAGGAATTATAATACCATTGTCCCTTGAAGCTTCAACCCACTCCAGTCTAATGGGATGACCTTCGAGGAAGATATACGAGTATAACTGACACTTGTAAATTCTACCACTGCTACCTTCAATGTCATCCCAAAGTCAAGGTGCATTTTACAGGAAATGAGCGATGTAATGATGTCTTCTTATTTCAATGAATTTTCCATGAGATTAAACTTTTTCCTACTGCCCCGCGTGAAGGGCTCCTAATCCAAAGGAGAGCCGCATGGAATGAAAATTACTCCCCTCGGCACGATGATGCGAGAATTTTTGCTAACCTTCAGGGCCGTGACAAAATCCTGCCGACTCATTCGAGCAAGGAGACTTACCATTATGTCTTAGTCTGAGGTGAGCTTGGTCCCGTGGGAGATTCGAAATCTCACGGAAATCGAACAAATAAATGGAGTGGCATCAACAGTGCGTTAATTCATCGGCAGCTTGGTATTAAATGCCAATTAATAAAAAAATAAAGTATTTGAAGTGGCGGTTCCTTCCTAGAATATTCTAAAACATCCTACAGGATAGGCACATTTCCTTTCCTTGTCTAGCTCCAAGCAGTTCCAACAAGTTTCCAAAAAAGGTAAGATTTTCTTTCTTTGGTATTCATATTTATCGGCGAGGAATACTCGAACAGCCATAGGCTCTGATTCTTTCTTTGATTTAACCCTTTCGTGCATGGTGTTCACTGAAGTGGACGGCAAAAATTTCGGCGATAATTATGAGTTTTCATCTATGGTACTCATACCTCGAAACTTTTGGTGCGTGCAGTCAACTGAAGGGCACATAATCTGTTCAGTGTCTCTTTCTAGCAGTAGAACATTCTACTACTGCGGCAGAGTACCTCCTTAAATGTTAAACCATAAAGGGCATATTTTTATTTTGCTTTAAAAATGCATGCACGAAAGGGTTAATATTATTGTAGAAGTGCTTTAAGTGCATAGTACAGAATAATATAACCAATCACATTAGATCGAAGTAAGTTCTTGATTGGAATCTTAATATCTCACGTAGACAGTGAACTTTTTTGAATAATCAGAGTTTTAAATGCCTAACTGACGTCATTTACAAGGATAATTCCATTTCGAATCAAAGTAATTATGCTGGCAGGTTGCATGTTTCACCAATCATGATAATGTCTAAGGAGATTAGGCAAATGACTTCAAATCAATGACAATTATGTGTGATCTGGAATTGTTTTTAAGCATGAAGGAAATGAAGAGGGGATATTCAACACCTTCATGTTCAAAAATGTATTTTCGACACGAATACGATGACAAAATATATAATTTCCCTCGAGTCGAATAGGTCATTGAATAGAAATTGTCAAGATTTGTGCATAATAATTGTTCATATTCCCTTTCGTATGACTAAGTCCTTGCGTCCAAAATGTTCTTTAGAAATTCTGCCCTCACTTATTGACATCGGGCATTTATAGCATTTTGCTCGTGCTCTTTGGGAAGAACTCTTCTAGTGACAGGGTCTAAAGATGGGAGACGTAAACTGAAGGAAGAGATGATGCAAGTATTACAAGTAGGCGAACAAAGGAAACCGAGTTTGGGCCGGGGCTAAATACATCACGAGGGATCTAATATTATTTATATAAAGGGTTGCAAATGCAAAAATGCAAAGCCTAACGTTTTTAGTTATCTGCTGGACATAAATTTTTCCTAGAAATAAACAATTTTTTAATTTTAGTCTTCATATATCCTCCGCTGAAGCTTTCTTTTACCATCCAACATACAGCAAAAAATACGCGGACGAAAATTCGAAAACGATTTCTCTAATGTGACAATCGGTTGAAATGGAGAATGGAAGAGTGAATTGGAAGGATTAATTCCGCTCCACAATTGCAAATGCTGTGTAGTGAAGAGTTAAGAGAGTATGACATGAAACACTGTATAATGGCTGACTTAATATGACTAAACGTTTCCCTAGCTTGTTTTGAAAAAAATGTCCTGCTTTAAAAGTGTTCATTTACTTCGTACGCAATGAGAGAGTGCGCTTTTGATCAGGATTGAAATTCAGTATGGTTGTCGCTTCAAAATTATCACTGTTCTGTTCCTCCTCGTAAATTGGTCAGTAGTTTGATGCACTTGGTCCAGGCACGTGATACCTTGACTATGCTTAGTCTTCAGTCATTACCTTCAGCGTTTGGGCCTTGGGTTACTGTTTCTCCTGAGGCAACTTCGTCAGGATACAATCAATTGTCTTTGGCAGCGCGGATTACCTTTCTTCAACCCCTTCAAGCAACAAAATTCAAACTCCTCGTATTCCTCTCTGAGAACATCAATAGGAACGAAATTGAACATGTTTCTTCCTCTCTCAACACAGAATGACCCCTGAAAATGTGAAGCTCCACCTCCCAGGAGTTGCGGAGAGCACAGAATCTCGCTATTGGATGTAAATTTCGTTCCGTTTCTTTTTCTGTCCTCCCCTCCCCCCCGGGTAGCAACTCCTGGGGGGTAAGTTCATGAGATGAGCTGAGAATGATGCGGTGCTTAGCAGTGATTGTTAAATGTGGTGTGATATGGAGCTATGTAATCCGGACATCCCTGAAGTAACAGGATGGTGGGCACTATGGATTTCATGCTTCCTGGAGGCATTCTCTCCTCAGAGATGGCTTGAAGAACTCCAGATAGGTCTAACGTTCCACGTCCCACTAAAATGGTTCATGAAACACGACACAGGCCTCAAATCGGTCTACGTTGCACGTGCTATCTGAAATGGTTCGTGAAAGGATGAATAGGACTGCGATTGGCCTAACGTTACACGTCCAAAGCGAGATGTCTGGAAGATCACAGATTCACCCTAACAGGGCTAATTGTCAGTAGGTGGAGAATTGAGTTTGAAAATAAAAAGGTAGGTCGTGGCATAACCTGAGGGCAGTATGCTGGTTAGGCTTAGGCCTAACGTTAGTGAGTCCCGTAAAGAAAGAGAGGGGGGTTGAATAATGGGAAAGCCATTGAAAATTCGTTTTCACATTACTTAATATCACATTGAGCGGGCACCTCAGATGATACAGGGACAGCGCAGTGACTATGATGTTTCATATACCACACATTTCCGCAGTTTTTCTATTCCTGTTTTCTTTCTCAGCAGCATCAACGTGAAGGAGGGGTATGCCTTTCTCTTCTTGCGTGAATGGTTAGGGTAAAGAACTATCCGAACACTCCTCGACCTGTGGAAGGTCGCATGATGGAATTCACCACGTACTAGTATTGTAATAGAGAATAATGCCTCTTCAGAAAAGGAAGGGGATGCTGCCATGAATAGCCAAGGACATTCATGAACTGCTTTAATTGGAAGGGGGAGGTCTGTCTCGTTCTTTGTTCCCTTCATGCCTTGAGACTGGGCGAGCCTTCTGATATTTCTTACATCCAGCTCAGCTGCGGCTTCGCATCTGTTCAAGTGCGATTCGTGTGGTAGCGTTTGACTGAGCTCAGTTTTTGTGAGCCTGGGTCATGCTCAGCCGCGGTCCAGCTGATCAACCAGGTAAACTAGCGAATTAAAGAATCACAGTGATTCTTGCGTAGTTTCTTATTAATCTACAATCTATCCCTACACTCTTGACGTTTTTTTTCCTTCACCCGTGGGCATTACGAAGGAATAGTATGCTCCAGTTCTCTCGGCATGAGCAAGAGCCACAGGAACTTGATAACCTGAATATATAATCTTCATAGTCTCTACAGTCTCTATAGCGCCTCAATTTGGCATTTCGTTTCCAGCAGTTCAAAGATTTGGTTTTCATGTTTAATACCCCTGAGAGTAAATGTAGCAACTATCTGCTCTCACTACCTGAGGTTGCAAACGGATTCTTCGAGAGCGCTATGTGCAAGTAATGTTAACGTGGAAGAAATTGTTGTCAGCTTTTCTTCACATGAAATAAAGTTCAATAAAAGTAAAAATAGTGGACATCGTTCAATTCGTTCAATTCGCAAGCCAAGCAAACGTTATATTTTGGTCCTTTTATTAGTTGGAGTACCTGTAAATTGGCTCATGGGTATTCCCACCACGTTACTTATATACATGTGTACATGGCGTATGTTTTATATAGCATCTGGAAGAAAATATAGTTAAACATTTCTTATTAATTTCATGTCGGACATGGACATCATACTGTCCAACTATGGGATAACTGGTGCATATGGCGAACTATAGGCCCCTTGAACATCCCTATAACATGTTCGAAACTGTTCCCACTGATAAACTTGTGACATTCATACTAGGAAATAATGAAGTCGACATTTCGAAATCCCAAAGTTGCGTTTGAAACAACCTTCACTGTTGTTAACCTTTCACTTATTTCTCAAATGTGTTGTTAAGAAATAGGTAATGGGTAACGAGGAAGCGTCCGACATGCGAATTATTTTCCTCAAAAAATATGTATTTCCTTCCGCCATCTCTTCTTTCTTGCTCCTACTTTTCTGATTCAGGAAGGTACAGTATTCTTAAGATTGTCTGAGGCAGCTCTCAGGAATTACTTAGTTTTTCCAGAGATAGTCCGAGATATGACAGCTAGATGAAGAATGTCTGCAATATGCTCTGGTAAAAATAAATTTGGCATACCTGACTCGAATAAGATATACTCCTTTCCTAGCAAATTAACACGAAAAAATGGTTGGAGACATCATCTATTAAATACTATCCTTCTCTATGAAATGAAAAATAAATGTGTTAAAAAGAAACTCTTATTAATGTGTTAAAAAATGAATTTTTTTAGTCGTATTGTCAGGAAATGAAGAAAACTTAGGGAATGCAGAATAAATGGAGGAAACATGAAGATTATATGAAAGCGTGATGGTTTTATTCACTCCCTTCTCATTGCTTCAGTTTTGATTATTGTTTTCTCTTTCTCCTCGTCTAATGAATTCGTAAAATTCTTTTAATTTTGAAGCATGAGTGGATTCTTGATCATCATAAGATTCTTGTTCTATGTTCAATTATTGAATTCCTAATTGCAGTTTTGTTTTTGACGAGGAGTATAGTCTATTCGGCCTCAAAAGACACATTTGTGGCTTCGATGTGACAGGCCAAAGACGAGCCTCGGTCATTACATATCATATAATCACATATGCGCATCTACTGAGGCATGGTGAATGGAGGGATTTTTCTTGAATATCAGGGTTGCCGGCTAATTTTCGTTCAATCAGGTGAAGCAGGATCCCAATGCCTCTCAATCTCTCGCAGCTGACTGCAAGGCGATATCCTTCATCTGACAACATTGAAACGTGTCGTAAACCTTTACCTCCCCTTAACCTGCCAGAGGTCAAACATACATTGCTCCAATTGACTCCTTGCCTCTCACAGCTCCATCCATCAAATCTTTTTTGCCCTCGACCGCTTGTCCCTTTTTATGACGAATAGACTATACGACCTTCCTTCTCTCTTTAAGTTGTAGTGCTAGACTAGTTTTCTCTGGAAGTATTCATTTTCCTATGTTGAAACTCCAATACACTTCTTTAACACAATTAGTGTGAAGAAATTTGATTGCAATGGCTAAAGGTATCATTATAATTTATGAGTGCATTTATTGATACTCAAAGAAGGTTTCCCAAATACTGCCACAATGCGTGTAGCAGTGAGATTGACGGTGTAAAAAATATGGTTCCATCATCTTATAACCATCTAAGCACTGTGAAAGTGCCTATTTGAAATCATATCAATACTATCATATTTTAATTAAACTGATTCTTGGATAATGTTAGGCTAACGCTGAATTCTCAAACAATAAATTTGACCAATATCCTAAATTTGATGTTAAACAGCTAGCCATGTATTCTAAATATCCTCACGTAACATTTCTGTGCACTTTGTCAAGTATATTTTATTTGATATGGTAAAAAATGTTCCAACCATTTTAACAAGGTTTTTCCTCATCCTCAGGTAGATCCCCATGTCAAAATCTTGGGAAAAGGAAGTTTCCCAATCCTAATAGAACCCCAGATTTCATTCCGACTTCTTCATCTAATCCAATGATGATTGTGTTATTCAAACTTCTCTTCTTATCAATCTTTTCGCTGATTGTTGGAGTGGTAACGGAGCAGGAATGCCCCACTGAAAATATCCGCCCCTGTAATTGTGCCAAATATTCCAAGGGCGAAGTTAGATTGGATTGCTCTCGTGCCAGATCTGCTACGGAGATCTCAAACGCTTTGAAGAAGGCTTACTGGCCCACCAGTAATCTCTGGTGAGTGAGTTCGAGTTTGCTGCAGTTTTTTTGCTCCACGTAATGTTTCCATTTTCGGAAATTGGATTATTGCGTTGCATTGGATTATGGTACCTATGTTGTAGCATGAAACTATTGCATGTAATTGAGAAGAATATAGGCCTTCACAATGAAAGCGTCAGTCCT
>CAJPEV010000410.1:7783-47580 GCA_905338385.1 Darwinula stevensoni
GGGGGGGGGGGGGGGGGGGGGGGGGGGGGGGGGGGGGGGGGGGGGGGGGGGGGGGGGGAAGGGTGTCCTGTGAGGCTCTTTCAGGCTCATGAGATGACGAAGTGGCCGAGGAAGGTGAGTGGTTGGGAGGAATGAGGAAAACTTTGAAAGCCCTTTGGAGACTTCAACCCCACCCACCTCATAGTTCAAAATAGGTAGTGGGTGAAAGCTATTCCTGAATCATGGTTTGCTACTGGAACTAAAAAAAACTGGTAGAGGAAGCAAAATGGAGGGGGGGGGGGCACTGCATTGCTTAAGGGTGATTGTATTCAGAAGGTGGAAAAGGAGTACAAGTCGAAACTTCATTTTTATATTTGATACTTTTCACACACCCTCACTCCCATACTCCTCGTTTCATGATATCTTTCTTCATTTCGGGGGTGTCCAGACACCCAGGACACCCCCCCCCCGGCTACGTCACTGTCTGAGAATGCTATAGACAGCTGCTCAAAATTCAAGGAAACTTGCCTGATGTATTGGACTACTAAATAAGTAACCTCGCACAAGTTGCTCATTTCGGTAACGCTTTTTTAAATACTGAAACTGTAGGTAATCCACCCGGTTGTTTGGAAGTTTTGGAAAGAATACAAATATATTTCATTTTGTTTCTTCTTTACTATGTGGTCTAATCAGGCGTGTAGGAAGAATATTTTTTTCCGAATTGTTTTGTATTTTTTTTTTCCTTGCGCCATGCATGGTATGCACGTCCTACATGAAGTGCAGATTCTGTCCACTAGATTTGACGCCGGGTCTCAAGAGGTTATATCTTATATTTTTATTACTAGAGAGTGAGGAATCAATTTTTCACGGAGTACATACATTCCCCGTAGAACAGCAGCGGAAAGCAACTATTCATCTGCACACTTACTGTCACATGGGTGATCCAGAGTGCTGGACGGAGCACTTCAATCGTTACCATGATTGGTTCCCAAGTCACGGAGCGCCCCTCCGCATCGAAAATACCCGGCGAACCGCGCCACGTGTCGCTTTTATGCCGCTCATTGGAGTCGCTTTTTTTTTTACGACGGATGAGCCCGTCCGGACAGTTGAACCAAAACTGCATCACGACTACACCCATCAGAGGCTAACGAGTCGACGAAAAGTGGCTCACACGATGGAGCGTGAAGATGAAGTAAAATGAGAAATGAGCCACCCTGGTAATGAACTCGACGAAAGCGGCTTAACGCCTATCGACTCCCCTTCCGCACGAAGAATTTCAAAGCATGGCATGGCTCAGACCCGGATCTGGTTCAACTCCAGATTACCTCATATCGTTAATTCAGTTCAATGAGGTTCTATGGGAAAGTCAGGCAGATTAAAAGGAAAATTCAACACCCTCTCAAGGTTTCACTTTTATACTGTCACCATTTCCGCTTCAAAGTGGCCATTCTGGGTTGCTAGTGTTCAATCCAATAGGAAGACATCGCGTGGAAGTGCCTTTTATGTGCAGGGTGTCAAAATTTCTCCTTTTTTTCTTAGCGAAAGCCTAGGTTTAAGATATAGGCATGACCAAAACTGTAGACAGCGTTCCAATTACCTGTTGAAAGAAAAGACATGAATTATCAATGTAACAAACCTTTCGCTAGAAAGGATTTCTAAAAGAAATGTGACAGGAATTTTTGGACCCCCTGTATATGATTGATGTAAAATTGGATCATCTTCCTTTTTCTACTACGTCAGTCAGAATCTCGTTGAACTGAGGTGACAATATGATGTGTGACGTGATTTTTATCGTTGGTTTGAACATTAGAATGTATCTGATATCCACAAAGCAGTAAAGCTTCCAAAATAGGAAATATTTTTTTTGTCCACTCTGGGAGAGGAGAGTTGGGTAATAGAAAGGGCAACCTAGATACACTCTTCTGCGTCCGGGGGGAAATTCCAGCATTCACGGTCTGGCTGGAATCATGCTTCACACTACGTTCTATTTCTGCTCGTGGGGATTCATCGCGCCAGTATGAAAGGGACCGTTTTTTTTTTCACTTTGACATCTACTGATCTGCTTCCGAGGAAAGCCCATCATCCTCTTGTCCGAGATGAAAACATCTTCGGACAAGAGGATGATGGGCTTTCGAACTTCTCGCTCTCGAAAAAAGAATGCGAAGTGCTCCTTTTGAAAGTGAAGCATCCAGACGGCAAAGCGTGGCGAGAACTGGATGGCTTCCGTGGCCGAGTTTGAATGTCCTGGTCGTTGCGACAGCTCTCAAAACCAACTCAAACAGCCGGGGGTCATTAATTATCGCCGAACGTTTACTGCCACACCCGGAATATCGGGAAATAGATCATTAAAAAGGCAAAGATAATTGGATGGGAATAATAGGATGCTGCAGATTACGAGCAGGGAATTTTTGTCAGCGTGGCGGCAGGTAAATCAACCAGCTGCAGAAGAAAGACCTTTCCGAAAAAGACATCAAAGGTGTCGTCAGCATTTGTGATAGAGCTTGGGCCTACTCGGAACCATCCTAAGGAGACAATTCAACTTCTGTTTCCCAAAAACAGCGGCATTCTATCTTCCTGAAAACAAAAATTCCTTATGAAGAAAACCTCGATCAGGTCGTCCCATCTCCGGCCGGTGCTTCATTACTCCAAGAATCTTTCTCTTCTTGGAAGCATTCCTCTCTCCTATTGCTTCCTCCAGGGACTCTCTCAAGGACATAAGTGACTTTTTGATGAAGCTGGATTTTTCCTATGCCTTCCCCGAGTCCACACTGCTGGTTACGATTGAAGTAGTCACTGCTTACCTACTAGCCCATTCCACATTCTCGGTCTCGAAGCCTGCTGGCTTCTCTTCGACAAGAGATCGGCTTCTGTCCTTCACTTCCGTCGATTTTCTCCTTTGACTCGGTTAGGTATGGAGAAAAACAACTTCAAATTCGGCGACATTGGAATGGGGTTGAGGATGGCTCGAGCCATCAGAGGGGGGGGGATCAGGAAAAGGGTCCTACCCAAGCCAACTTGGCACATGTCAATATAGAGGCGTGCCTTCTGGCTAGCCTTCCCTCTCACCTCGTCTCTTTTATCTGCTGGCTCTGCATTCATGACATATTTGTCATCTGGGCTCATTCCGAAGCTCATCTCTTCAACCTTATCTATCGCCTCTGTGAGGCGAAGTGAAAGGAAGAAGCGCCATGTTGCGGTTCGTTTTCCCATGGTCATCTCACGACCAACATCTACGAGAGACCGTGCGACACCCGATATACACGTCCATTTCAGCAGTGTTCATCCGTCTAAGATGAAGAACGATGTGCCTGGCAGCCTAGCTCTTGGGCTTTGCCGGATTCGTCCGAGGAAATACCTTCCTGGAAGCCGATGATGTCCTACATCGAAACTTCTTTAATAGAGATAACCCCTGGAGGCTTGCTCCGCAAGCTGATCAGTAGAGCCTGCGAGATGAGGCCGAGCAAGAACCACTTCGGACTGAATGCAATCGTACCCCCTTGTTCTTCATGCACCCTGCACTTGAGGCATTGCTACCGCAATCTACTTAACTCCCTGCTGCGTAGTGACGTCTCTCCAGAGGCTCCAATCGTGCCATTTCGGCGGCTACCCCACCTTCCCGACTATCTGGTGTCATCTGTTTCCTCCACGAGCATGGTTTATCGGGTCGAAAATGCTATATTTTTCCTGTATTCCGTCAGGAGCTCACCGTGATCTCTGGTGCCGGTGCCTTGATCTTGTGAGAGAGATTACCTCCTTTATCGACCATCAGATAGTCCATGTTATTCACGATATATTATTTCAACAAAATTGTATTTGGTGGAAAGGTTGAATGAAATCCATGAGTTCAACTTCTACATTTCACAGGACTGACGACCCTCCATTTCGCGAAGCGTAATCTCAGATATGAGAAAAGTTTGCGACTAAATCTAATATCCGTCTTTGCTTTGGATAGAGCATTTGGCATTCCCAACTTCTTCCTATACCTTGTTGTTCTGGAGCAGGCGTACATCGACTTTTCTCTATACTCATGCATACATATCAATGCACTTTATTATTGTCCTCAAAAGGTTTTGGCCGAAATGCAAGGGTTTTTTTTCGTATTTATCATTTTTTGCTTTGCATTCTCAATCAAATTAGACAAGAAAATGGTGATAAATGTCTTGCAGTGTCGGTTTTCTGAAAGCGTTCAGGCAAGCAACCTCGTCTTTAGTTAGTCCTTATACTGCGGAGGCAATGGTGGAATTGTGGCCAATGAAGTGGAGACAGTAGTACAGTATTAGAGACAAGGCTCAGAAATGGCTTTCCCTCTTTTTTTCCCTAGGGAAGTAGAAAACAAAGGAAACACGGACAGGATATATGACTCCATCTCCTCGAATTCCTTCCCCCCTTCATCTTCTCCTTATCCTGCTCATGCATCCCAAAGCGCGTCTTTGTCAACTATAAATCATCAAAAGCCCGGAAAATGGATTATTGGTGTAGAATATGCAATACATTTGTATCCATGAAGGTGGGCGGGTCCGGACGAGAAGCAGACGAGGAAGACGAGAAGCGATTGCGCCCTTCCTGGTGGTAGAGCCGATCCCTCCCCTCCCCATGCCCCATCCTCACTTTTGTTCCCTCAGTGAGGGCGTACGTGTCCAACCGCTAAACTTCATGTGATCCCAAGCCTCTTACCGCATCTTACCGTGCTCACGGGGTAGTATCCAGGGAACGTGCGTTTCTATAGTGCCCCTCTGACAAGCAGGAAACCACCGATCGCCCATGCAAGGGACAAGCAAATCCACCGTCAAAGGCGCTGAAAGGTGAGAAGAAGGGAGAGAAAAAAAATTGCGCTCATCGATCACCCGAAGTTGGGGTCCTAGATCATTTCCCCCCCCCCCCCCCTTGTTACATTGCTTCCTTCCATTGCATAAATGATGGAGGAACGGGATAATAATGTTCCCATGGATGGGCAATATGTAATCGCTTTTTGCCAGGTTAGGTGATTCTCTTATCTTCGCCCAACCCCCTCTACCAATATGAATTACTACCCTGGCCGATTTGGGAAGAATTTCGTCATTCCTTTGCATCATCGAAAAACCAATGCGAAATTGGATAAGTCCAGTTTCTCCACCATTCTCCTTCGGCCCTCTTTATGGAAGATGAAAAGATTCTTCAGAAACAGCATGAATGGAAAAGACGGGACGTCATTTTCCATTCTTTCCATTATCTGGTTCGAAGAAAATCTCGGATTTCCAGCCTCAGACTTTCCATCTCTTTCCGTGGAACGTTTCGTTTAGGATGTTGAGAAGAAAAGAGTTAAATTTAAAAATTCAAGGGATTTTTGTTTACTTGGATCGATGAAGGTCTCGTGTCCACCGTCCTAGTTATGGCGCCATTATCCCCCGTGTAAATATCATCTGCTGCCTCCAAACTGTTTCGCTTCCCTCGATTAAACCTCCTCCGTCATCCAGTCAATGTCGTGCATGCTTCTCGGTTTGGTTACGTGGCTCTCCCTTGAGGCTTGGATGAGTTCTGGAACTGGAAGATGGCCTCATTAAAGCTCGGAGATTCTCCAGAAAACCCGTTCCCAAGAAAGCGAGTCCTTGGCGCGCATTCTTTATATCACCGGCAGGACGGATGTTTTTCGACGTGCTGAATGCGAAGTGAAGCATGGAGGATGTTCCCCAGAGAGCTAAAATTAGCCAGGCCTTTTAGCCATAACCTATCTATCACACTTCGACTAGGAGGATATATACCTGTTGGGTCTGAACGGAGTCCAAAAATGCCATTCTGGTGGGGCCTTTGATTGATTATCACGTGCCTTTCCTCTCTCTAATTCCTTGCCAGCACGCACTTTCCTGGATGCGATGACCTGCGATGGAGGGATTTAATTAATCAGTGCAGGGAGGATGCATTGGTATATATAGGTTGGAATGAGTTGATGACTTGGGGTGGGGGTAATTCAGATCCCATGAGGGGGTAGAGAGAGAGAGAGAGACAGTGGGAGAGACCCCACTCAACGTGATCACTATCACATGTGGCCTTCACGAGATGGCCTTTTCTCTCTCTCTCTCTCACTCTCTCCCACGCATCCCTTTGTCTTCGTATTTTTTTATGCCCGAATCCACGCTGAGGTCCTATGATGAAGCCGTGGTCTTAAGAATGAAAACAGATGAGGTGTAATTTAGTATGCGTGGAACCATGGAGACACTCTGATCTCCCTGAAAATCCCCTCTGCCCCCCGCCTCCATATGCAGTTGGAGTCGCTTCCCTCGCTTATCTTCACCTTTCGCCTTGACTTTTTTTCTTGATTATGGGCTTTTCGGTCCGAGTTCTCCTTTCCGCTTCCTGGGGAAATGGGAGAAAGCAGGTGATTGAATGGGAGCGTGATATGTCTGAGGCTGAGCCTGAGGTCGAGGCCGAGATAAAGAATCGATATCCTGTAGGATGAGGTGGATGGAGATGCGCTTCCGACAGATAGGTCTCCGCACCTGTCTCTTTGTCTCTCATTCCTTTCCGTTCCGTGTCCCTCCACGTGTATTCCTCTTTTTGTCGGTTGACGTGTCTTGAAAGGCACATCCAGTCTGAATCTCAAGAGGAATTTAACTTACAATCGGCTGGAGCAGTCGTGGGTATGGCAGCAAAATTCGCTGCAAAGAAATGAATCTTTACATCCATCCATCGTCATTCCCGAAAGTTTTCGCCTTTTCTATTGGATCCTTTTCCCCTCTCCCTCAAGCCAGTTTTATCGCCCTCCACATCTCATCACGTTTTCATGTAATTAGAACCAATTAGTCTCAGCCATGAAATGGAGTTGTGATCACAATACGACTCGGCTTTTCGAGGATTTTTCACGGAAATACCGATTTGAAACCTTATGTCTCAAGAAACATAAATGCTAGAATGCTGAAACTTCACAGTTTTATTAAACTAAGAAATCCATATTCTAAAATGTCATTTAATGAATGACTCGGTTCGCAAACCGCCTCAATCAATCACGCCAGCAGTCAATGGCAGGATGAATTCGACAGAGGGGCAAATTCATCCACTCTCGACGACTGGCATGACTCAAATGCTTCGAACTTTATGTATTAGCATTGACTCTGGCTTCCGACCTACCTTGAACGTGCCCCCTCCGGGTTCAGGTCAGGTGAGTGTGGGCCATTCGTCGGCACCGTTGTGATGCAGGAGTTCAACCCTGACGCCAGTCAAGATCGATCTGTGCCTTGCAGGCTGACATTGAAGCTTACTGGAAAATCAATAATAGATTTTTGAAGATCCCCTGACTCGAGGGGTTAAGAATCCACTTTAAGATCTCCCGTTGGTAGTAATCAACGTCTACTTTTGCCCTTGGTTTGATGAATTTTAACGGCATTTCACCAGAAGGTGACACGCCTACAGAGACCATGACGAAGTCTGGCTTCTGGAAAACTAACGCAGTCCGTTTTTCTTCAGGAATATCTTCAAATTTGGCTGCACATACACGTTTGTTTTTGAGGATTATAACTTTCTTCTCTGATGGACAGTTTCTCATCCGAAAAACCTTCGGAGCTCATCTCATGAAATTGGCGCCTCTGATGCAACAGCTTTAATCGATTTAGCCGCCTTTTCCTTATAGCTGCACCAAGTCCAAGAGCGTTATGAAAACCTGGAGTTCAAAGCCTTCCTTGAAAGCACAATTGACGGAAAATTTAAAAACCTTGAGCCTCTGTGACAGCTTTCTCATGGAATACTGTTTTTTTTTTAACAATACCGGAGTTTTTGAGCAACTCAAGCGTACGAACGGAACAGGGATGCCCAGACTTTATTTTTTTTTTAAATCTGCAATGCCTTTAATTCCCTTGAGCCGTCGGGTCGCGTAATAGATGAACTACCTCTTGAATCTTGAATGAATCTTGGCCTCTCGAACAATCTGAACGATATAGGTCGTCAGAGAGTCATGTTCAATGCAAAACTACTCGCATGTTACTTGCGTAGGTGCACAACAAGAATGGGTAGCCCACATCCGAAAGACAGCGTGTAGGGAGACCTTCTTTATGGTCTCAACCCACTTTCAACCAACTCACTTTCTGGTTGTGAATCGATTTGAAGTTAATCAATAGACTTGCGAGACCCCCCCCCCCCCCTCCCCGTGGAAAGACTTCCCTTTCTCTTGGGAAGATTTGCAAAGTCTTCAGAGACGTAGCAGTCTTTATCCTTGATCTTGAGAAGAAATCGCTTCACGGAAAAGAGCGAATAATATATTTGTTGAAAGCTTTTTCCATCTCGACTCGTGTCGTCTCCCATCACTTTCGATGGACTTCTTTCGAGTCGGAAATCCAATCTTCCAACTTTGGATTGATGCCCTCGGAGTGTGACTGGGGGAAGGCTCGATAGACTGTTTTCCGTTTTTCCTCATCTTGTCACCGACAAGGACAATGGTTTCCCTACGGAGCCAGAGACTTCGTTGTACAGTAGGCTTTTGTAGGACCATGAAGGTGTAACATTAATCATTCATCGCAATTCAGACGCACATTTGTGCGAGAATCGACCCAAGCGCTGGATGGGACCTGTGACCTTATGGATCCCCTCATTTTGCTTAGCTTCCTCCTTTAATCCTTACACTCACCTTGTACCCAGTTGGGCACGGGGAATAAAAATAGTTTTTAATTATTTTCGCTCATAAATCCATTCATGATGCGTTTGCTCTGAAGCACCCAGACACTGTACCCATATAACCATGGCAAGCAGTTAGTTTCTTATTGTAGCTGATTTTCAGGAAAAATATTGATATTAGAAGTTGATTTGCATTTTGAATGGTGTTATGAATATTTTTAGATGAAAAAACGTGGAAAAGTGGGCCGGAAATACTTCAATACTGTAAGAGTTTAAAAATAAGTAAGGAAGAGGCTGAGGAAAGCGCGGACACACATGTGGGATACATCTTCCCATTGTGCCATGGCGGTACAATCACTGCTGAGAGAAGATTAATGATCCAAGGGTCGTTATGGCTTTGATTGCTCTCCCATAAAGCTGTGCAAAAATATCCTCGCTCTTCCATCCATTTTCCACGAACCGGATGCAGTATGATTCACCTGCTGTTTAAATTTTTCTTAGCCGAAGCTGCTTTTTTGAGGAGTCCAGGGTTTCTCTCTTACTTTCTCCTGTCTCATGACTTATTCCAAGACGAACGGGAAGAGTGAGACGACTAGAATGAGCGTTTTGTAAAAGTTGGAATGGCAAGAAGTGTAAAAGACAGTCCTCCACCCTCCTCGGTTCCTTGTCGCACATATTGTATACCCGGGAGACACGCATTTACTCCACCGTCATGAATAAATGACATTATGCACACAGGACTCACTGACGGAGAAGGAAAGGCTCCACTTTTCCCATAAAAGTCTATTGTAGATAATTTGCTTCCTCCTCGGAATGCTTTTGGCTCTAACAACACACACAGTTTGCATACTCGTGCACAATGGCGAAACTTGCCAATACGTTTCGCTCTTCTGCAACGCAGAGCACAGTCATTATCAAAGTGAGATCTGGGTAGCAAAATTTGCTGTGCCCAGAAGTTTTATGCACCAGTGCAGCATTTTTTTCAAAGCGTGGATCGCGAATAGGTCACAGGGCAATCTGATAGAAGCTATAAATAGCAATTCCTTCGCTCCCTTTACCAAGCCAGTCGAAGCAAGAGCTGCATAAGAAACCTTTTGGAGTAGGCCTTTTTTAAACATTTCAATCAGAAGAAACTCCACTGGAAGAGTAACCCGGTGAGCAGGTCATTGAGGGCTCAGATGAAAGAAGAGCTATTAATGCAAGGGAGCTTCAGCGTGACCCTAACTTGAAGTTTTCCAGGCTTAGAAGTCAATGCATGTGAATGTAAGCCTACTTTGTTTTAAAACTAATTTAAACGAGTTACTGTATTTCCACTTTCTCTTTCATGTTTAGAAATAGATTCTTATTCCTTTATGATTTCTAAATCAAGAACTTGGTTTCTCTCAATTTTCAACATGAAAATTAGGGGCAGCGAATCGTTGGAATCGTGAAACGGAGCCGCGGATCCAAAATCTTTGAGCAACACTGCTCTGGGGGAATAAGCGCCGGGAAAGCTCGACAGCACTTGTCTCATAATCGCTTCTCTAATTACCTGTGCTCTTCGTCCTGAACAAAATGATATACCTTTCGACATCATGCAAAGGGGATTCCACTATATTCATCGTTATGTCTTTGCACGGTTGCATGAGGGTTCTACCTCATGGTCAGGAACAGGATATCTCTTTTAGTGCATTCCTTTGCGGATGAGAATTGTTTTAGTTTTACGAGATGAAATTTTGTGGCACACAATATGATATATGAACATTTGAGGGAGTCCAACGGATTGGATTAGCTGGGGATACGTTGATACGGTATACGTGACACGGAGAGGTCTGCTTGGAGCATTGAACGGGTAATGAATGTTGGTAATGATGATGATGTAAAAGATACAAGTAGGTCATATCTCTACTCCCGAAGCCTATCTGCTAAAATATCATGCTTCTCCTGTCATCGAGTGAGGACGAATTTGCAAGATTACAAGTGGAGCGAGTTTCGAAGACATACATCATCAGCATCAAATCAGTAGCAAAAAACCAACTGAGATCCTGAACTCGTTCCGGAATATTCACTGAGAAACGCTCCAAATAAAATGACTTTGAAAGCGAGGGCAGGAATTTCCCTCGTTTGAATATTCTTAACAGATGACAATACGCAAGCTAATTAAAGGGGAAGGAGGTTCTTCAAACGAGGCAAATGAGTTGATCGATGAAAGCCAGAACGTGTCTCATAGCACGACGCAATTAGAGCTTTCAACTGGTGCGTTTGAGGCCTTGTCTGCACTCTCATATTTCATTAATTCTAAACATGGATTAAGTAACTATAAATACCCATTTACTGCACAAATTGTGAAAGCCATAGAGAAAGGAATTCAAATTTCATATACTTCTTCGTCAAGGCACCGAAGGAAGATATTTTGCTTAAAATAGCAAAAATTAGGTAATTTTATTGCAATTTTGAGTGTTTGCTAATGGGGGAGAAATGTAAAAAAAAAATTGAAAGTGCAACGGGAAGTTTTGGTAAGACTCCAGGCAAAGATGTACGACCAAAAAAAAAAGGAATAACGATGAGATAAGGGCAAAGGTCTCTACTTGGTTAACGAGCGGACCCAATGTTTACTAGAAGTTCTTAGTTGGGCTTAGTTGGAGCTAAGATACATTTCTAAAACATTTACATTATTGAGAACATCACGAATATTTGATGAATTCTTCTTTCCCCACGCAGTGAGTCTTCAGCCACTATATGCCGGGTGAGGCAAAAAAAAAACGCCGTTCTGTGGTTCTCTATGGTGTTTATGATGTTCATAAAATAGCAGATGACACATAAAAGTCTTTATTTTTTCATAATTACTTCTACATATCCTAATATTGTCTGCTAATATCCAAAAGTTTCACCACATGAGCGATTATACAGGGTGATCAAGAAGTCACCGTGCAGCAGAGTTCATGATATGATGTACGAAGCCCCGTTATAGATGGAATGTACAGACAATAAATCATGTGCATCATGGATGATGCAAATATTTTATGAAGTATTGCATGTGATTTTCTGTTTTTGATGATGTAATACGCGTGATATGCAGAATAGTACTTAATAAAAGCCACAAAATGAATGAATTTCACTGCACAACGACTTCTTGATCACCCCGTATAAGAACAGCAGGAATTTTCCCTTTGCAATCGCGCAGCAACGCTGACCCGAGGTCCTGCCCCGCTGATTATGAATCACAATTCTTTTTGTCGTTTTTTTTTTAACGGCACTTCAGATACCGTTGAACAAATCTCTGACTTGCCCTTATATCCCTTCAAATTCGCACCGGAGGCTTTTGCGCCCCCGGATTATTATCTTAAGGAAGAATGACTTCTTCCGCACAAACGCCGTTTTCTTTAGTTTGATGTAAATTCGGTCTTCCGCTCTCTCCCTCTAATCAGACGAACCAGTTCTTCGCCGCTTTTGAATCAATATGTAAACAATAGTCCTACATTTCCTCAATTCATTGGCAGAAAATTCCTGCGAAATTCTTGCCCCACCCCATCCTTTCGCAGAGTAAAATTTTCATGGACTGACGGCGGAGCTCAGGTTCGGCAAAATCGGTGCGTACCAGCCTATTTCCCACTTTTACTTTTCCTAACGCAAAAACGAAATTCGAGTTGTTTTGTAAGGTCGTTAATGTGTTGGAGAAAAGCGGACAAGAATTTTAGGATGTTTCGAGGATATATAGACATCATTTTAAAGAAAACTTTGTTGTGTTGGCATACTGTCCCATGAACATCAAAGAATTTCAAAGAACGAACTTATTTTATGCCTCATCTGCTGTACAAAAATTAATGAAGGATATTGCCAATCAGCAACGCCGTGCTGTGAATGGTTGAAAGCCGCTCCTGTCAACGCTATCGAAGTTAAAGGAGTTCTGTAGGCTCATGGGATGAGGCCTTTTCTCTGCGCTCTCATCAGCAACCAGAAGTCCCACCTGTCCTAGGCAATTTTTAAAGTGGGTTTGACTGCCTACACTATATTTATGACTGTATAATGCCATAATCGGTTTCAACAATGGCTAAATTTGACTGTATAGCACGGGGTATCCTCCGTCTACATTATTATGACTTTTATCCTCGTTATTTTTCATCATTCATCAAAAGGCGACAATATACAGTATACAAAGGCGAAAGCGGGAAGATGGGTTTCACCGTTTTTGATGTAAGTGCACTCGTATGTCCCAAAAAAAAACTGTTAAAAACTGTCGCTAACGTTGGCTTAATGTTAACTCTTTGGGGTCCAATTTTTTTTCAACCTTGTGTTCTCCCCTAGGTCCAATTAATTTTGCAGTAAAAAGGTGCGATTACAGGCAATATGCAACACTTGCTTTTTACAGCTATAATATACAGGTATATCCAAAACTTCTTTTTGGTACAGAACATTGATTGACACAGCGGGAAATTTAAAAAGCCGGACTCAGTCCGAGTTAGGATCTCAAAGGGTTAAGTTGGACGAGTAAGAGAGTTCAGTCAAAACTATTGGTGCAGACAGTTTTTATCGTAGCGTTTGCTGTTCTAAAATAGCTTCGAGACTATAGGAAGTTTTGTAAGGGAAATTGGAATAGACGTAGCTCTAGGATAGAATATATGCAAATAAGAGTTTCTTCTGAATATTTTCCATTGTAAAGATCGAACTTTTGAAGGCAGAAATTGGAATGACAGGCCGTACGCGCAGAGGAGGCTCGAGTTGCAGAATTGATTGAATGGATGCTCGCCTGCATCACGAGTGCCACCCGTCTCCCGTTGTTAGGCGAGATGCAATCCCCTCTCCCCAGAAGGTGGAGCATGGGAAGATCTCATTTCTTTCCGACACTTTTTTTAATACCGAGGAACGGTCGATCATTCGCGTTGATAATAAGGTGATTTTGTCGATCCATCACCTGATGAATGCGCGACTCTGGGTGCACTTGCGACGTGTTTACACCAAGAGGAGGACTCGGGGAAGCAAGACTCGAGAATGAAGAGGCCGAAGAGGAGACTTTGGCGAATGTCCACGCAACTCATTATGAGAGCGGCATGGAAATGAGGAAATGAGAAGGCAGAGAATTAGGATCTGACCCAGGATTCCCTTTCAGCTCTTCCTTCCGACCATTCTCTTTCCCTCTTGATCGAGTCCATTGCTTTTTCCTCTCTTTCCCCCCCAAAAAAGGGAAATTCCCGAATCGTCCGTCCGTTTCGTGACGGGGGAACATTCACGATGCATCCTTCCTACGCCCTTATCTCCTCCCACTCCATCAACCCCAATCGTCACGCTTGGTCTCGAAAAAAAAAGCTTTTATAAACGAACGAAATTCGCTTCTCATATTTCGCCGAGAATGGAATGTGATTCGCTCATAGAAGTTTTGGTTGGATTCGAAGTCGGAGGGAAACCGTGTATGTGGTCGGAACTTCATCTGGAGACCTTACAATTGAAGCGTGGATTATCGGGATCATTTTAGTGAGCAATTTCTTTCCAGAAACGAAATGGGCCATTTTTAATCCCATTGTGTCACTCTCCTCGCACATTCGTCGTCCAAAGACGCGAAGTGCAGTCTGAAAGTGATTTCACTTGTTCCTGTTATTGAAAGTGAATGGGAATGTGACAACATGACTGCTTTCGACCGTTAGTGAGGTTATTTCTTCCTGATCCTTTCACGGTTCGCCACGTGTCTTATTCATCACTTTTGACAGGACTCTGAAAACCTCATCCCTGGGACAATGCATATTTTTAAAGGGCAGATGCTGAGATCCTTCCTGCAAAGTTTAGAGCTGAAAGGAAACAGCTCCCAGGAGATAAAGGAAAATATGTTAAAGATTCATGAAGGAAATCTCAGATGGATGGATCCAATGGTGGGAGAAGATATGGAAAAAAAGACCTGTTCAGGAGAACTGAGAACTGAACTGCGATTTCTGTCACTCCAGAAAATGCTGCAGCCTGTCTTTTCCATCCATTCTCCCGCAACTGTATTCGTTCACCCACCTGTAAACGTGTCCAAACAGCCTTCCCACAAACCTTGTTCTATTCTTAACGAGTCTCTTGGGGTCTGTTTCAGTCTATCAACGAATAATCACTCTCTTTCATTTCACAAGATAATCAAACAGTGACCACTTTTGTAATGCTGAGGCATCCTCATATCTGTATTCATTTTCTCTTCCAAGGAACTAATGGTACGACACTTCTGCTGCTCCTCGTATAGCAGAGCATCTAAATAAAAACTGTCCATTTTGTTTTAGTAACGTCTCGGCAATGCACCACTGCTTGACAATGTTTCGAGTCAGAGCGTTGCGGTATGCGATAAATTTCTCGGTAGGTATACCGTACCTCAATACCCCAGTATGCCGGTGATACCGGCGAGGAGGGGGGGGGGGGGTTGTGTCTTTCAGTTATGAACTCCCAGAATAAAACCCATGAAGAGAGCGAATCTTACTGTTGTGATGGCGTCGAGCTAGTCGCACATTCGTATTATGCTTTCGATTGAAAGTAAGGTTTCGTTCGTTTCAACCCAAATGGATGGATTCGGTAGGCGTGCCTAGTAATAATGCCGCGATTGGGTTGTTGGGAGGACTCAAATTATGGATCACAGAGAAAGAAGCACGGTATGATTATCACGAGAATCGAATACTGCGCGGTGTGATGAAAATACCGGTATACCGCAACCCCCTAGTTCGAGCATCTTCAAAAGTTGACGTACGACAGATTTTGAAACCAGAGGGGGAAATCTTAATTCGAATGAGTAAAAAATGACGTGAACATTGTTCTCACCTTGAGCCTGGATGCACGATGAATGACGATGGTCTGTGTGCCGTCGAGGAGGACGAACACTCTGCCTTCAAATTTTTTCCCTTCGTTGAATAACATTGTCAGACGCTTCGGGAAGGCTTTGGTCCTGGAAAGGGTTTCCGCTCATGCGATCCTTCAACTTCTCCAAGGAAGGAAACAAATGACGAAGTTTGGCGAATGGGGATGGACACGTCTGCTAACGAAATGCAATGTCGGCAGCGCTTTCGTAATTAGTCTGTCGTTTACTTAACATACCCACTTTTCACTTTTTCATCTTCAAGTTTGCAATCAGCTTTTGAAGGGTTCTTGCAAACAAGAGCAAGAAGAAATCAGGGATTGTACGACTCGTGCTCATTCTTTTCCTAATTCGTTCCTCGAAGATGAACAGCAGAAATGTTTATCGTCTGTCGCAAACTTCTTCCATCATACTTTCAGGTTATGCACGAATCAACAGTTGATCTCGTTTCACGTATCGTTTTGCGATTCTCGTTGCTAAAACCTGATCGTAGAAGAAATTCCCTGCACTCATCAGAATCATACTCTTTTTTTTAGAATTACATTTATTTTAGTGTCTAGACTTGGACCATGGACCAGAGTTTATGCCTGCCGTATATGAGAATGAGTATGGCTTAATTAGTGATTACGACGATAAGTAAATGAAAATACAGAATCTGCGACAGGCGGTTGCAATTAGTCGACGCCACTAAGACACGAGAGATTGCATGACTGGTGCCCTTCCAGGAAATTTTCCCGAGGGTATTATCTCCTTTTCCAAGCTAGAACCGGCAGCTTCAGTACTACGTGTGTGTCGGATCGGGTGCAATGACATCAAGATTTGGCACGGGTCCAGTTCGAGTCGGGTCTGACCGTGTAGTTCTGTTGGCAATCGTGTTTTGGACCGGATGCGAGCCGATCGGGCCAGGTTCGTCAAAAGCAGCCCGTTCTACTCAACTCATGCTCCCATCTGTTCCATAGGAATACCTTGGTCGTAACCTTTCGGACCGATCGAAAGTGCCGAAGATTTTAATGGTAAATACGAGCATTATTCTTCCGTGCGCACAGCATTCGTAAGGGTCCATTGAAAGAATAGCATTCAATTTTAGAGGTTTTCGAATGAGGGGGATTTAATGGTGTAGAAAAGTGTTCCGAAGCAACCTGCTAAAACGTAGAGGGAAGTCTGGGGTTTTCAAGCGAGCAGCGTTTAGACGCGTTGGAACTGTATTCGCTTGAAGGTTAACGAGAGGGTATCCCATCCAGGCTTTTATCGTCATTAAGGGCTTTTCATAATGTGGAGCGTCGTCGGGTTTTCCAGCTCGATGGTTACAGTAGAGGTGGGGGAAATCAGTTCCAAGTTGCGTTAGCCTCGAGTAAAAGTCGAGTTACAGAATTACGTTTGCATTTGTCGGGTAGATCGGATCGGATTCGGTTGAGGCCCCTGTCCCTTCCTTGGGCAGCTGTGAGAGGTTGTTAAAGGCCTGAATAGACGGAATAAAAAAGGGAGCAATATAGCTGTAACGAAACGAAAGATAGAGACGCTCCGACCAAAATTATTTTTTTAGACGGACTGGCTTATCTTAAATGGGCGCTCGACCTCGAGTCGAAACCTTATATGCAATTATAAGCTCATCATCGAAAAAAGAAAGCATCACAAAAAAAGAAGTGGTATTGATGAAGTTAGGTGCCAGAACTCGTAGTAGTGCGTCATGGAATCGTTAAAAGTTTAAAGGTTGCCGGGTAACTCCTGAAACTCCTGACCGAGGAAACTCTCGAAGACGCCCAAGAGTAGCCCAAGCCCGAAGCATTGTGGGGTGATTAGAATCACTCCAGCTCCTCGAGTCCACACTTACTTGTCTCTCTTCGCCACCTCCAATTGGCTTTCGAGCTACTGCCGATTGAGCTGTGAAATAATGCTGGATCAATGTCATCGAAGGTAGCTATTCTATCTCGGCCAGCTTCGACCCCGGATCGGTTAAAAATGCATGATGGCCTAAGTGAGCATAAGAGTTGAATCCAGCAGCAGTGACAATGGTTGTGGCAGCCATCCGCGCCGTTTGCACACTCTTAAGTGGTCAAGTTGACGAAACTGCATGACTTCGACAACTCCGCCTCGAGATTTTTTGGCAGTTCAACCTCCAGCAATAGCGCAAAAGTCAACTGGCGCGTGTGACGACGAAAAATGAATACCTTGGTGTTACTTTTTTTTTTAACGGGGTCATAGGTCAAGTTTTTCTCTCTGCTAACAAAGGTCTTTCATTCTGACGAAGAGTTGGAGTTCGTTCGGATTCCAATAGTTGAAGTTCGATCGCTGTCAACGTTCAAGGGCTCCAGTTAGCAGATTTTCATGTTTTCAGGCTTCATTTCGTTTCCAGTTCGAATTCGTGTCGGTCTGTCTCCAGCAGTCTACGTCACGACTTTTAGCATGTCCTTCCGGACATGTAGTCGTAATTTAGAAAATAAAATCGTAAAATAAAAAAGGTCATGGTTTAGAAAAAAAATTTCGGTGGCCGAGATGAAGTTGTCCAATAAAGTGACGTAAGGAGGACTTCTTAAAGAGAGCTAGGCGAGCATTTTTCTTCCTTCCTTCCCGTAGCTTTAACGAACCGCAACGCAAAAAATGCGAGAAAGTGCGATGGAGGTGGACAGGCTTTGAATCTCTCACTCTCCCGTTCGTTCATTCTGGGGGGAAACAGAGTAGGCCACGGCCAATATAGTGGAATGCGAGACGGATCGAGGAAGAAAAATGCCGTCTTTCCTCCCCTATCGTCCATCAAGAGTGAGTCACTCCCGAACTCGCTCCCTTGCGTCGGCTTTCCCCCTGCCAACACTGAGAAACAAATGTGTGTGCCCAAGTGCGCGGAAATCGAAAGGAAGCTCGCATACTTCCCCATATGCCCTTAAGTACACAAAATCGCCAACACATATTATTGACGAGATGCATATGGCTGAACGCGGAAACCAGGCCGCCAGGAAGTGAAGCAAGAAGGAACATAATTACTCGCCGTCTCGCCTTTTAGGGTATTATTTATCATCGATCCCTGTTACAAGACCTTTCTCTCTTCTTTTTATACCCTGTAACTCTCCCATGCAATCAAGCTCCAATCCCTCATTGATTTCTCCTGAAGACCGCAAAGGGTCGCCAATATCGAAGGGTTTTTCTTTATCGGCCTCTTGCCCTGTCGCCTCCGCAAGACTTCCACGACGAATTATTGTCAGCGTAAACATTAATATTGCCGTCTTCCTGGTCCCGTCTAATCAGGGACCAGGGTTCTTCGCGAGAAACTATCGATCAGTCATATCATTGGCAGAAAGTTTCTTCATATTAAGCCTGAAACTTCCTCAATTATTCCACTTCAAAATCGGATGATCTGACGCAGTCTCTCCCTTTAAGGTCTCGTTTCGCTTTGGGCTTATCTCAGCTCATCCAGCAAACATTTCGCGTAGAGTAGTGTATCGACCGCGTACGTGACGAAGCTAATGTTCTGCAGCAAGCTTTTTCGTCCCATATGAATACATGACGAGCAAGTAGAACCCGAGTAACACATTTGTCGTAATCACCAGCTATGTCGTGGGAAGAGAGCTGGTGGCTCGCCACCTCTGCGGGCCATCTCTTGATGTCTCATTTGCCGTCAAAGAAAGACAGCTGCGATACATGTGCATGGATTACCATGCGTTCGGTTTTTCCCGGACGTGTCCTCTTTCTTAGCTTTCCGTCCGGGAAGAAGGCGTCCCTATGGGTTACTATACATCCGGATATTTTCCATGGACATGTCCGACTTTTAAGCGTCCTCTTTTAGGCTGTCCGAAGTATGGTAACCCTACCTCCCGCTTCTCTACTAGACTCACTAACGTTAGGCCTAGGCCTAACCAACAGACTGCCTTCATGTCAAGCCAAGGCCTACCTTTTTTCTTTCAAAAGAAGCTGCAACAGCTCTACAACAAGACTCATAAGGCTGAATCCGTGCTCTCGAGACATCTCGTTGAGGATGTGTAACTTTCCACAGATTTGAGGTCTGTTTCGCGCTTCATGAACCATTTCAATGCGGACCTGGAACGTTAGGCCTATCTGAAGTTCCTCGAACCATATCGAATAGGTCTGAGGAGGGAAAGCCTCAAAGAAGGATGAAATCCTTGGTGCGCGCAATACTGTTAATTCAGGGATGTCCGGATAAGATATCCAGATCTCACAACTTCAATCAATCACTGCTAGCCACCGCTACATTCTCAACTCAATTCATGAACTCAGCAAAAAAATGTCTCATACATTAAAAAACAAGATCCAGACGCCGATACGGAGGTTGAAGTAGTCTTGAATCTGGCATAATTTCTGCACGGTATCCGGCAACACTGGGGGACGGTACCGGAGCAAGCACTCTAAGCCTAATTAAACGACAGCTAATTTCACTTTTCATGGCGAAATGGTGCATCACAAACAACAAGAAGGCAACTTTTCGTCATTACGAGTCAATATCTTTCTTTTGGTTGGTCTCTTTCCTCCGAAAACCCCGCAGGAGTGGCTACCCGGGGGGGGGGGGGGGGAACGGAATGAAACTCACATATTCCACAAGCGAGATTCAGTGTTCTCCACAACCCCGGGAGATGGAGCTTCAAATTTTCTGGAGCTATTCTGTGTTGAGAGAGGAAGAAGCATTTGGTAAAATTTGGCAAATTTCGTTGCTGTTGATGCTCTCAGAGAGGAATACGAGGGGGTTGAAGAAAGGTAACAGGCGCTACCGCGCCTATTGATTAAATGACCCACTCCTCATCTCTTCCCCGACTAAAACGGAGCGCTCTGGAATTGAGCTTAAGTGCTCTAGATCTGGGTCACAACATATACTAACTCAGTAAATTATTAATCAAAGAACTTTCGTGCACATTGCATTTCTGCGTTCCCATATTTCTTCCCACATTCCTCAGCATTTTATATTTTCCTGAAGCGTATATTGCGATCAGAACATCATAATTCCACGTTTCCCTAATATCCGTTCGTAAATTGCACAATATAAATGGGAAAGGGAAAGGAAATACTTTTACTAAATCAAGAAGGCAGGTCCTTAATTGCATTTGGAGGCTACAAGGGAACATGGGTACTATCTACTGGGGCCTCTTGGTACTGTATCTGGATCACACCGTGTAACATGCAATTGAAGTGCCAGCTACATTACTGGAAGAGAGCTGGAGACCCACCACCTGTACAAGGTAGCGGGCCATCTGCTGCAGGTCCCACTTGCCGTCACCGATCCGCCACTTCCGGGCCGCCAAGGCACCAACACATTCAATCAGATGAAATATCCTTGAGGAAGTGGCTCGCTGGCTGATCCAATATTCCAGCCACCATATTACCGCCTCTACCAGGTATCCGCCACTACAGCGCCTGAATCGCCTATGGCCTTATATACTTTTGTGCTACTTGAGATGGTATTTGCCAGTTGTGGGGCACGATTCGTAGCCAACAGGTTTCAAAATAAGAACTGGAAACGAATCTTCCAACTTATAGATCTTTCCCCAAGCGCTTCCCCCCCTAGGCAAAGAGCCCAAACTAGGAAAATTCCAAAACAGGACACAACCATCACGCTGGCGCCATCATCGTAGAGCACTCTTAATAAACGTAATGACGAAGAGCGGCATGGCTGAAAAAAAGTTACAAAGGGAAAGCGATAGCCCAAGATTCCTTCCACGGGAGATATTCAGCTGCCTGCTTCGTCATAGGGTTGGTGCCGCGAAACCGCCAGATAACTGCTTAACAGACCTGTTTCTATTTAGACACTGGCGCTATGATCATCAAAGAAGTAGGGTGGATTTTTGAACAGAGCATTATCCGATAATGCAGCTTTATTTACCGGATTTATAATGCATTTTCTCCGAAATAAAGCTGCATTATCGGATAATGCTCTGTTCAAAAATCCACCCGTAGTTATGAAAATTTCGAGTGCCGCCGCAGCCAGTGTCCATCATGAACGTGTCACTGGTAGCTATTGACCACATCAGTCAGTCTCACGACTTAGACACATGTACCTTGGTTCAAGATTCATATAGCAATATACACAATATTATTATAAAGGAAGTATCCCAATTAGGAATTCTATAACGCCTAAGCTTGCTTTTAGCCTGGGATCGTAGCCAATGACTACATTCGCCTCAAAGCTTAACCTGATATTTTGGTTATGACATCAACTCTGTACAGCCTAACTTGGGTATAGCTCTCTAATCATGGGCTCATGATAAAACATGTATATTGCCTCATTTCTGGGAGCGAGATTCGGGTAGTTGGACTCGGGCAGGCTATATGCTCTGTGTTTGTGCAGTTTCCCTTTTTCATTTCTTCGCCATTCTGCTGTCTTCGTAACTTTCGCTCTTCTATATTATTGCTTTATTTCTTTTAAGTACAGAGGACTAATTATTGTATATTTTTTGGCTCAGAGTTACTTCCGGTTGCCTCAAACGAACAGGCTCGGATTGCAGCACGTTGATACTAGGAAAAACTACCATTACCCAAGTACTACAAGTACGTTGTTACCAAACTAAGCACTCGCGAGGTCACTCTTAGAAACAGTTCTTTCCAGCACGAGATGACAATGTTGCTGAACGAAAGGTATGCGGTGGCCGCGATCGTTTCACACGATTCCGAAGTATTTAGCCCGAGTACTTCGTAAATGCTATATTGTGGATATTAGAAATTCGAGAAAAAGGGAGGAGACGACCTTACTTGAGAAATGTTCCACTAGGGGTATGGTTGATTTCTGTACTCAATTCCTATTCCACAGGATATTAGGAGAACATAGAGTACTGCTACACGGGATGCGCATGCTATGAGCAAAATACCCCTTTACTTCCGGTGCCGTCGATTTCGGTGCCGGAAAAATGACTGAAGACGAGCCCCTATCTGGGTGCCCCCTGGCAGCAGTGACTCATGCAAGTATTGACATTGTGCACTCGCTGATGAGGATCTTTCATGGGGATCTTCTTCGATGAACTTTTTTCATTAGCAACAACTCAATGTTTGCTTGAGTCGCTGCTTTCAGAAGGCATCCTGACCGGGGATCGTCTTCATTAATTTTTACCGTCCCGGTAGGGGAGACGGGTAATGGTTGGACCTTCTTCAAGAAATAAATCCTTAAAAAATGATACTTCAAGTAATTGATATACAATATGGTACTTGGGATAGCATGAATGCTATGTGTGAAATCCACAGCACCCGATTGCATTGTATATTGCCTTCATCAGACCAAACGCAATTATGGTTTCAAGTGTCCAACCTGCCTCCACATGATTGCAGGCTGGACACCCCCGGAGGGGTGCCGAAGGTACCTTAGGGTACCTTAGCTTGGATCCCTCATCCCGAGAGGTCCAAGCTTCCCCCATTGGAGTTGCTTAACTGTGAAAAAATTGTATGCAGAATAAAAAAATCGCGTACATAAAAAACTGTTGCATACGAAAAGTGTTTCCTCAAAACAACTTGTCTCCGTGTGTGGCACCATGCATTTGGTGAAATTTTTGGTATTCGAATAGGAATCCTATAACTGGTGCGTCCTCGAATGTGTGGCAGTATTGACAGAATATATGAGGTCCAACCTGCCCACAGGGTCCAACCTCAACTCCCCTTCCTTACATTTCATTCATTTTTTTCTGCTTTGAGGTCTCTTGGAGTCGCGCTATGTCGCTCTCAGCATCTTGGTTGACAAGATAACTGCATACTCCTTTTATATATTCAGCATCCACAGCGTATATTATATACACGGGGATAATAAAAAAAAGCGCTGAAAATAATTCCCCTGGGAAAAATATTTTTTTTTTGGCGGATATATTTTGACGGGAATATTATGCAGATGTCATAGAAGCCTGGATTATCTTCTGCAAAAACTAGTTCTCCATGAACTAAAATATCCTCCGTGGGCTGTGTATTATTCTCCTCATGACTGTGCGTCAAGACGAACTTCCTCCTCAGATATGTCGATTGTGTCTTTTCCGGCAGAAGACGAACAAATTATGACTACGTAATATACCCCCCCCCCCTCAAAAAAAAAAATAAAAAAAAACTTGAGTGGTGCTGGGAATGAAAGAAGACGTTTGCCTGAACAGATCCCAAGCCCCATGACAGTCTGGCCCTTCTTGACCCCCGTCTCGTACATTCCCTATGACCCTGTCTCATTCCCCTTCTTGCTAGAACACGAATTCAATCAGAGAAGGAGGGACATGAGTAGCTCTGCCCCGAATGGGGCTCAGGAGGGGTGCCATGTGTAGTGCTGCCTCGATTGGGGCTCAGGATTTTCTTTTCCCAGACGAGGATGCCCGACGCTCAGTTTCGTTTTGTTTTCTTTTTTTTTTGGAAAGGTATACTTGCACTTCCCGAGCAGTACTTGCAAACACATAATGTTGCCCAGGCATATCATCTTCGCAGGTCAGATTATTTTTCAGATCCACATATTTAAAAGTCTATGGTCTTTGTTCAATAGAATGGGATTCCCTCCGGACTGTGTCTCCATGAATCGTGAACAGCTGTTCCCTGCAATCGAACGAAGGGCATTCAGAAACAGTGAATTGAGAAGAAAGGACGGAGAAGGAAGGGAATAGAAAGGAAAGGAATAGAGTGAATCTTGGTCTAGAGGGATTTGGCACGTCGGTGTGTCCAAACCCTCGATTTTACTCCGTTCCCTCTGACATCATCACCCTCCCCTTCTGCTCTCTTTCTCTCTCTCTCTCTTCATGCTTTCCTTCATGCAGAAGAATCGTGCACACACGAAGGAACAGAAGAGGAGGGAAATGATAGGAGGGAAAAGTGTGCAATTCGCCGGAGTGACAAAGAGAGAAAATCCCCTCCCCAGGGTCTCGGCCACCATGATTACCTTCATCTCCGACTCCCCCCCCCCCCACCCCTACATCTCTTCATTTTTTGCTCCTTTGCTCTAGAGGCTTTTCTCTTAACATCAGGAACGTCATAAAGGAAGAAACAAAACAACTGCCAATAAGAATTCCCAAGGCTCATTCTTGCTAAATGGAATGGAGTAGCATGCTGAGAAATGTCAGACCTTCCATTTTTCCTTTTGCTATCTATGACTTCGGCAGCAAACCCTCAGTGCGCTTGAAAGCGAAACGTTCGAGCTTCTGTAAATACGAGTTATCCTGAACCTTGCGCCTTCTGGATTTCATTTTCTGCGTCAGAGAATATGGAGAAAGTTTGCATGGGTTAGAATGATTAAGACTGTGTGTTCGTCGGCGTGGGCTTGTTTTAAATGAAAACGACTCCTGTCTCGTCTTCCTAATGAGATTTGAGGAAAACAGTCCTCTTCACCGAGGCATACTAGGTCCCAGGAGGGAAAGCTGGGGTACCCTCGCGTTTTATATCGCATCGATCTTCTAATTTCCGCCCTCTCGTCTTTCGATTAGATTGCGGCCCTTAAGGCAAGAAAGAAGGCGGGTAGCGGGAAAAAAAAGAACCTGTTGGCCAGGCAATACTGTATAAGTTGTGAGGTCCAGCCCGGAGTCTTTCCGTCCTCATTCCAGGTATTCGCCCGCATGAATTGTGAGATCCCTGGGAGACTCCCTATTCCCCGTTCTTCGTCGTTGAATGATGTATCAGGCCTGTTTCATCTTGATCACGGAAAGACGCTGAAAATGTTCTGTCCTTATTGCCCTTTTGTTACCAAAGGAGTTCCTCCCATTTCCCTGCTTTGCCGCCTCTAGCGAATGCTGGAAAGGGATAACGATGGAATCAAGGACACGAGAATGGTGACATCGTTATGTTTCCTCCATCTTCTTTATTTCTTCTCCTCCACTACGCACACCATACATACGTACATGGAAACGTTGCAAATGAGTTGTTTTCGAGGGCCCTTGACTTGTCGCTTGGAAAACCCTTTCAAGAATGCATGAAGCGACCCGTTTATGTTTCGAAAAACATTATATAAGCCTGAGCCTAAGCAAAGGCATATTTTCCTGTAACGGTTTCTTCGAGGGGAATATCGTCTGTGATCTCATCGGAGAGCATAATTAAAGCGTAATTGAGATCAAGAGGAAACGCTACCGCGAATTTTGATGGATTTCCATAATCTTTCGACACTTTCTCCTTTAGGGGTGGGAAATGCAAGGGTATCAAGATCCGTAGGGAAGGCTTTTAAATGCAGGATCGATAGCAAGAGGTATAATGAATCTGATTGCGTAGTCCATGGATCCTCTCTGGATAATGAACTCCGTTTCTGTGTGGCTGGAGACTTGCATTATTCTCAATTTCTCTCCCAACTTGTGTTTCAGCGAGTCAAGGCCTGATTTGAAAGTGGACGGGATCATAAACGACGTAAATGCGAGAGCGAACATGGCGGTGGAGATCTTTCTGGCGATTGCGATCTTTGGTACCTCGTTGCCGATTGTAGCTGGATCCGTGTGTGATTTTCATCTAAACGCTGGGGCCGCGTTCACGAGAAGTCATGCGATCGCGTGACCCACAAACCCTCCACACTTACTCATGCACATTCTCAGATCTCCTCGTTTAAGCTGGACTACACGGACCGATCTTGTCGACGAGAGTCCATTGTTGCCAACGCCGAAATCACGGTCGGAACGGAAAAAAAATTCGGTGCAGCCGCGACCGTTCGATCGGTTTTTCGCTTGCCTGGGCGAATCCAATCGGACAAATTAACTTATTTTCAGGGTTCGTTAGGGTGCCGCCTCGTTAACCCGGTTTGACCTTTCATCTCTTTCGTCTTTTTTCTCTTCCTTTGTCCGTCCCCCACCGTTGAAAAATGCCACAGAATTCTGCATTTCCTAGACGCCCTAGTCAAAGGAAGGGATGAGGACGAAAAAAAGGGAGGCAATATCAATCTGGACGAGAACAAAGGGAAGCCCTCGATCAGGGCGACAAAGAGAACGGCGTCTCTCTCCGCATCCCCCTATTGGCTATAATACGCCATATTTACGAGGACATGGGGAAGGAGAGGAGAAACGGATGGAGAGAAGAAACTCATTGAATCTTTCATGGCAGAGAAGATGGTTTATCTTTTCCTGAGTCATTTGCTAGGTATTCTGGGCTCAAAGGGAACTCTATCACCTCGAAGATGAATTTTCCCGGTAATCGAAGAAGTGGAAGCAGGAGATTGCCATGTGTAAGAAGAACCCCTCCCCTCGTTGAAACCTGAAGTGCAAAAGCCCCTGTGAAATGAGGGCCTGTTGACCACGGGAGGCAACCGTGTTGCGTGGAGCGCAGGCTTCGCATATTCTCATTCCTTTCTCATTCCCTCTTCCCTTCTCTGTCCTTTGCCCATTCCCCCCCCCCCCCCCCGTGCCGATATTCCCTGACGTCACTCGCATTTGCTCTTTCTTTGGGCTTTCTCCACCATCTTGACCTAATCATCAGATCTATTCGTCTCGGCGGGATGCCGAGAAGAGATCGTTGGCTTTGCTTCTGCAGCGGGGATTTCGGGGCGAGACGAAGCCGGAGGATACGAAGACGGGGAATGCCTTGATTGAGTGTGTGATCACTGCAAGTATGCATGGAAAAATTAATTGAAAGGACGAGCGGAATGCTTAGCAGTTACAATTCTTTTTTCAGAGAATTGTAACTTCACGTGTCGAGATGTACTGCGCGTCGCTGAAGAAGTGCAATATGTGCCTCGGGTCTCGTGAGTTCTAAAGAGCCATACAATCGATATCAACTGTCCAGGTGAAGGGGAGAAGAGATTATGTCAGGAGGAGGAGGCGAGATGGTCGAAAGGATGAGGAGGAAGCCGGGGAGTGACCTCGGCATGCCGTTGGGTCTTCTTGACAACCAGCCACACACCCACGGGTCCACCACCATCGTCAACTGCTCCGGCATGTCCTTTTTTCTTCCTCTTTACCTCTTTCACCCCCACCTCTCTCTCTCTCTCTCTCTCTCTCTCTCAATCCATCTAACCATCTACGTATTCTCCTGTGTTTCCTACGAATTCCATATGCTGTTTCGAATTGGAAGCAGTGATGGGAGAGGGGGGCATTCAAATGCATGCGTCGATCGGCTCGAGTAAAGTGTTGATTATGGTACGACCCCCGATTTGCATGCAGAGTAGATGGGCTTCTTCATTCGAGGGTTCAACTTTGAACTTTGGATCAAAGGGCCCACCGTGATGCCTAGCGACATCTGCAGCAACGAATTAGAACTCCCTGGTGATCCAATCTTTGCTAGATGTCGAATCAGATAGTTCTCTAACGGGAAGACCGATGCCTCAAGTTGGAGCCATATGTCACTCGTACGGAAAGGTACAACTGGTTTTGAGGGATTCGTGGTTTTCGGATTTCGAAAAGTAAACTCTCGAAGACAGGCGTAATAGGAGCTGTATCAGTCCTCCATATCTTGGATATACCCAACTAGAAGCAAGACAGAATCAGCTTCTTTTACTAAGAGGTTCGGCTACTTTTCATTAAATTTTCCCCGGAACCACCTGCACCCAGCTTGATGTAATGTATGAGACGGGGAAGTAGTACGGAGAAGGAGTAGGTGGAAATAATTTTTTTGTTAGAAGATTCTTAATGGCCGGGTTGTCAGGGGTGAAGAGCTCCGTCTGCTTAACCCTCCGTCTGCTATAAATACCTTATAGTCTCCCTTTCTTCAGGCGAAGGAAAGAACGTCTTCAGCTGGTCGAGACAGTGCTCTCTTTCTCCATTTCCGTTCCTCGTTTATTCTCATCTCCTTAGCCTGTGTCCGATCTCTGATAGTGAAATGAACGCATGTCGGTAGTGAATGAGCCTCCCCGAGTTAAGGAAATCCCATGAACCTCCAGGTAAGCCCTTGGCCTTCCTGCCCTGGATTTGCTTAGAGGTAGCGTAGAATATACTGTAGGCAGTATGAATAAATTATAAATGGAGGCCTCGTTTGCCAGGTTCCTACCTGGTCGTTCGGCCTTACATCGATCATGCTGGTGTTTGAACTCCCGTGACGTCATCGACCTGGACTAAATTCATAACTCCCAATGCGTAGAAACCTTTGAATTCACTTCCATTTCTAAAAAAAAATTGTAATAAAAAAAGCTGAATGTATTGGCCTCACGTGATAAGGTCTCTTCGCTAGTGGAATTTCACGAGTGGAGGCTTTTCATTGGGTGTCGCGTGATCCAATTTCTCCTCTCGCCACCGCATTTCCGATATGAATATTCCACGAATTCCCGAGCATACCGTCTCCCAATGACAGTAATTATGATGAAATGATGGCCCTTGCAGACAAAGACCTTTCGATTTTCGGTTCTACTGATGGCCTGGAAGGGAGATGGAACATGGAAGTCCTGTTTGCATAAGATCAGGTATCTCGTCGTCGTCGTGAAATCCATTTATGACGATGATCGCGATGCTCGTACGTCATCCATAGAGCAACTCTATCTCCGGTCTTCCGAAGGCGTTGGGTCCACATTCATCAGTCTCTCCAGTGTCCGGATGATGAGAAAGTGCGTGACCGGGATTCATCAAGGTGATCTTGAGAATGATTTCTTCGAGAATGACGTCCATCAGAAGTGAGGGTGTTGGACGAGACAATGGAATAAGAGGGGCCAGAAGACGAGGTTGATGGGATTTCACCCAGCGATTCCGTGATCTCGTGCAACACCTGGAATTGGACACTTCCGCTCCTAACAATGCATACTTGCCTTGGTATAATCGATGTAGCTCGTGGGCCTCATTTCTCAGTTGCCCTCCCGGCCGGATCCCGGTCGTGAGAAACATGTGGCTCTTCCCCTTGCAGAGGGATTTCCGCCCAGGTCTCCGCTCAATCTCAGAAATAGCTTATGCGGATGGATCGCGAAATATTCATGCTATGTACTTTGAGATTCGCGCCTTGACTTTCTTTTTTTCGGGCCGTACTGCAGGGGTGGAGACCAAGTTTTTTTTCTCGAATCGAGGGGTATGGGAGGCGAGGTTCTTCTTGAAGGAGCACGGGAAGCGAAACAAGACGTCGATCCAGACCTCGGTCTACAACTTCCTGGAGCGCCCCACCGGCTGGAAGTGCTTCATCTACCATTTCACCGTGTGAGTGTTTAATTCTCTTTCGTCTGTGTTTCGTGTTACATTAACTTCCCATTGTTAATCTATCCTCTGTTCCTCGTTCCTTCCTCTTCCAAACTCCTGTAATTTTTTCTAGAGCCATTTCAATGTATCGAACGGTACTGTCGAAGAAGAACGTGAGGTGAAAGCTATTTATTGCTCAATCTAGGAAGGCGCACAAAACTTAGGAAACCAATAAACTGAAAATGGTGCGTCTAGGCAGCAGTCATTTGATCATTCGCAAACCAGAAGTGTAAGGTAACGAACATTACATCGAACGAACGTGACCTCTAGGTGAGGAGCAACGCACTTAAAATTTCGTAGAATTTACGCAGGGTACGCAGTCGTTAGTTGTTATTTTACATCAGATGATCATATTAATATAAAACCATGTTTCAAAAATGATTCGTAATAATTCCCAATCTCAAGCAGCCCTCTGAAAAAAAGTTGCAAACGTCGTACTCCGACTCATTGCTTGCAGACAAGAAAGAATCCAGTCTCTGGACATTGTCGTATTTGAGGCGATTCTGAGTCCAACAGTTTGTTTTGGTATTTCCATATATTTCACATCATGCCGTGTCGTTGATTTATGAGAGGGATTTATTTATCTGAATTCATCAATCAGCTTTCGAGTCATCGAGTCAGCATCCCTCCTTCAAGTTAGCCAGGAATCAATTTTTTATGCTATAGAAAGCCTTCATGCTCTCTCTGGAAACAAATGTGATAAAAATTAATAAGCCCTCCCCCCTCTTCCGAGCCTGAGTTTACGCTGAAAATTTTTCAGCTCTCAATGAAGGTAAGTCGTTGAATTAGGATAGAAGATGTCCATCTTCAGCTGGAATGAAATTTTTGTATCTCTCAACTGTCCGAGTCCTGCGCTCTCAGAGCTCTCAGCTGGAGGAATTCATTATGGATCGCATGTAATTATTAATTTTTGTATTTGCAGACAAAATCGGCCAGGATGAAAAAGTCCGTACTCAGAATAAGAATGGGTACTATAAACATGGACATGATGTTGTTAACTCGATATTTTCCTACTTTCCTGTGAATGCGTCACGGAGATCATACATTCATTTCGTCTTGCCTCAAAATGCGTAGCTGACCTGCTCTCCACAAAAAATTGGCTTTTTCTCTTGGAGAAGATAGAAGGAAATGTCGCCCTGCAAGAGTATGAAGAATTATGTCTCGGAAGTCTTTCTTCTTTTTCTGCCCAAAACGGAACAAGGGCCGGGGTATCTTTCTCCATCTGAGGAATAGGCAATTCCTATTGGGAGCACGTGGTTACCTACGTATTCTCACGCGAAGGTTCTTTCATCTTCGTCGGATTAGATCCAAGTATTTCCTGGTCGTAAGACAAGTTTCAAGTATCTAGTATTCATAATCAATTCTTCGTTGTGAGAAACATCACGTTTTCACAAATACGATGCTTTAATGATGAAGGACATGAAGTTGGCCACCGATGGGAAACGATCGAAGATCTATGATGAGCATTGAAGATCATGTCACGCAAGTTCCTTCCTCTCGTCTCACACGATGGCGTGTGTGCAAAAACCCCAAGATCCGTGCGACTTTCATTTTTTTTAACAAGAAGGGCAAGGAAGCAAAAGAGCTTGGAAAAGAAGGAAGGGGTGGTTACCTGATTGCCAATTTCTATGGACGAAAAGAGGGAAGAGGGGAAAACGTTTCGGGACCCGTAATTCGATTAGAGATGCTAGGCCAACTTTTCATGCGCGGGTTTTTCCCTTCCGTCTACTTCAATTTCCCCTCCCCTATCTGGACAGGCCATCGGGTCCCTTCCTCCTCCTACCGAACCAGGAAGACAATGAGAGAAAAAGAGGAACTCCGAAGGTCAATGAAAGAATGATGAAGCAACAAGAGCAGGGGAGAAGCGCGCGGGTCAGATGAAACTTTGATCGGCGCAGGCTCGCAAACCACACGACCCGGCCACTCCCCTTCGCTTTCCCTTTCCTTCACAGTACCCAAGTCCGTACACACACACACACTCACGCACAACACTGCAGTAGAAGCCCGAGTCATTTCCATCGACGCATGGAGTGAGAGGGACAGGAAGAGAATGGAGAGTCGGTCCCCGTTCAGGACATCCGTCACGACGGAGGACTTGCTCCTGTGCGTCGGGTTTCCACCTTCGTCGTCCTCCTCCCGTTTACGTGCAAGCCACAGTTCCATCTCCTCGGCTTGTTTCCGTGAAACTTCCCTCGATGCTCCTCTCTCCTTCGCCGACGACGAAGTGGACGGGAAGAAGCACGGGGAAGAGATTCCGATGAATCTCGAGATTCCGATGAATTTCGAACCTCCCGAAGAAACTCAAGCTTTTCTCGCAAGAAAACCGCCTTCGATCGGGCCCAATGGTGTCCCACCTGTCTTCCTGCCCCTGGACAAGGCATTTCGAGCCAAATACATCTTCATGCAAAAAAGAACCAAAACGTTGAAAGAGCGCGTGTATATATTCCTCGAACATCCTGGCGGATGGCTGTGCTTCATGTACCATTTCATCGTGTGAGTCTCTCGCTTTCATTGCATTAATTGCAGTGTCCTACTATCGACCCGGCATTTCTCATTCATGATGCCGCGTCCTCCTGATGTTTCATTAATGGTTACCTGCCTCTATATATGAGTAGCAGCTACTCCATAAGCATGCTGGAGAATCAAATAAATCGTCTCGATATTATGTTCATGAAGTTCGGAGAATACGTCTTCGCAACATTGCTAACAGCAGGGGGATCTCGGAGAAAGAAAGGAATGAAGCTCCTGGTGGAGAGGGGGAATCCCCATTCCCTGATATAGTTAGTGCACGCCAAGTCTCGATTTTCCTCTACCGATGACCACGATCTCCGACCATCGTATGAATATTATCCCTCTCGAGGGCTGCCTTCCAACTTCTACTCACGTTTCAATCGATGAGTCGCCATCGTGCGATCGGGAGAGTCAATGGACATGTCCATGGATCGTTAAGGAGGCGTTCTGCAGAGAAATGAAATGCAAGCATGCTTGCACTCGGTTGCCGCCTCGGATTCTTCCCGAGGAAAAGCACAAGTACCATCCGTCTCGTACGATTTCGTATTCTCAAAAGAAGAATTCCGATCTTCCCACATTCGATCAGCATTTCCTCAGGGAAGAACCGGGAGGAAGCATCGAAGGAGAGGGCGTCATGTGGTTGCACGTCCACAGACGACTCGGTTCAAATAATCATAGACTCCGGTCTTTGACGTCTCACGTAATCTCAGAAAAGATAGTGATAGGAAATCGAAAGGAGAAAGGAAGAAAATGGACCCGATGAAAGAGGCTCTTCGTCCAGTTCCGCATGTTTGGGAATCTGAAATGCCGGATATTTTTCCTCTTTTAAAGAGGAAAAACTGATAATCATAAATTTCCGAAGTTCAACTCCCGACTCGGCTGTGCCTAATTTCGATTAGCATTCTTAGCTCTTTTGCGCAGATTTCATCTGTTTTCTCGACGGGCGACTTTTTTAAATTAGAGCTTAGAGGCATGGTGACCTCAATCGATAGGATAGATGAGAAGAAAGAAAAAGTGAAATTAGGTATACTCAGTGTGTGGTGTTGATTCTCAGCGATTTGTGATAATACTAATTCAGGAAGTACCAATAATATAAAAGATAGAAAATCAAAGACAGATTGTGTATTGCATTTGAGTCGTGTGCGCCTGTTCACCTTGGGTTTTCTATCTCTCTGTACTGTAACCAGTTGATAGCTGTTTTTTTTTAATGTGTATTGGTCTCCAGAGGGGGAAACCAATATAAAGAGTGGCCAAAAATCCCTTTACATTCAACATTTAGTAAAAAAAATAATAACTTAATAAACATTTATTCAACCAAAAAATCATATTAGTACAGTGGATCTGTTGTGCTCAATCGTGTTCTAAGCAAAACTGAAATCTGCGCCAGGTCCTACGGCACATTTTTAAAATCATCAAATTAAATTAAATTTTAAGAGACTTTTGGCCCACCCTTTACATTTGGAAATCTCCCCTTTTGAATCATACCTGACTTCTTCTCAAGCAGAAATGAGGTGTAATTAGATGAACCCCTAGAGCATCCATGGACGAACGGACTCGGGCTAAGCCGTTGAGCAAGTTGAGCAAGGTCGAGCATGGAAAAGCCAGGAACTTTTAGCGTATGTATCTCCGCTCCCATGTAAATTATTTTCAAGAAACTTTCACTGCGCGTAGATGGAAATGTCTACAACTCCTCTTCGAACTCCATCCAAGTTCGTTGTGCCTAGGCGAGGCTGTGAGCAATTATTGAAAAGATGTTGGATTGTTGAAGTTGATTTTAAGATGGACAAGAGCTCGTGATGGTCAGCGGAGGAGGAATAGGCCTGAACGCTGCAGTTGCATACCATCCAGGCCGCATACAACTTCTTTTCCATTGAAATTCTTTAGAAGGACCTTTCTGCAGATGGTTTTCGTGGACTTCTTCCCAATGACTGACCGATGAATCGATAAGGATAAATACTGCGAGATTGCTCAAAGGTTATTTGAATTTTCCCTCGGTTTACTTTGGGGAACAAGGCAATCATAGCGTAATGACTCATAAGGGACTGGAGCCCAAGGTCCATTTTCAGCTACTGATTTCTTTTCAATCACTGCCCATAACCTAGCTTTGGCAGAACCAATTTGAACAAAATTTCGAAGTTCTGTTGGGAACATAACATAATAAGCATCTATGCGCACTGCAAGTTTCACAAAAATAGCTCCTGTTACGTCAAATTTATATGTTGAAGTCTGTTGGTTTTATTTTTCCCCCGTACATCGTATATGAGCTGCGGCGGATTAGATAATCCAGCGTTATGACAACTAGTGTAATGGTAGTCACATATCATAATGAATATCGCGCGACTGTAATATTGTTGACATTAAATCGAGACTGTTGTGTCGGTTAGTGGTCTTTTCACGGCGTACACATCTTATTTAAAAAAGAAAACGGGCTCAGTCAGAGACCGAGGCCGTTTTTCTCATTAACTCCGTCACAGGCCTCAAATGAAGGCCTCATAAGAGGATCTCCATCCCGCATAGAAAAAAAAGAATGGAGAAAATCAGCGCCTGATTCTAACCTGAGAGCGTCCATAACTCTGGTTCTCCTGGCTCATGTTGAAATCAAGAGACACGAATAAGTGAGGTGTTAGACGTCGGATCATGAAGGGGATGCGGAAGGATGAGGCTGAATCAGTCGGTACTGAATGGGTTTAAGACACTTTCCTTGGATATCCCTGGAATATAAAAGATGGGCAACTTTTCCCCCTCGAGATTAGGTCCATGACGTTATCGATTGATCTTTAGCCATTTCTCAACGTTATGAGGTATCCACATTGTAGGGACGGATAGTAGTGGCTCTTTCACGTTCACACTTCTACCCAGAGAGACGTGAAAGTCATCGAAATTCATATGGTCTCTCCCTCTTTTATAGTCGAGGCATTCACACTAAGGGCAGCAAGTTTCACATATCAGCTCATCACTGGTCATAAAAAATCATTCTATTTCTTCCCGCCCCACTGAGGAGGAAACAGACGCGATTGTATTCAAGAGCCTGAAGAAAAGAACCCTAGAATTCCCAGAGAACCAAAGAAAATCGTATGATGAGTAAAAGACGGAATACGTATTATTCTTAGTATTGGCTGAGCGGATTTAACACTGACTGCAAAGAGTTTTCTATTCCTAGCGGTTAATCTTGTGAGGATGGAACGAGGAGGAAAGGGGAGGCTGACGGGAGCAGGGAAGGGGGCTTTCTTCGTTTTATTTTCTTCACCCCTGTAAAATGATCCAGAATTCAATTCGCACAGAAATGGATATAATTGCTGCTAAACAGACTGCACGAGATGAAATTGAATCAATTTTACAGATGCAAAGAAATTATTCCAGATTTAGGTCTTAATGAGTCACTTCACCTCACATGGATGCAGCGGTTCCTTCATTCTATTTCACCTATAAATTCCTTTCCAAGTACAAGCAGGATGGTCTCCCGTTCACCCATTAAATTTTATTGCTACTCCCGTACTAATTAAGACGGGCTCGTTCAATTATGGAAGACGAGCGGTACTACTCTTTCCTGATCGAATGCAATTTGTTTTAAGAAAATACAATTAATAATACTTGCACAATTTTTTATCGACGGTGGGAGGTAAGATGTTGCTTCGGTGCGCGCTTTATTACTTCACATGGAACATCGCATTTGATAATTATAAGTAATTTAAATTTTAAATTCATTTTATGATTTTTTCCAAACTCTAACCTCTATACGATGACATGAATCATCCGCAGCTGAAGTCAACATGTTGATAACCAAAATGTCGTTCACCTTGGGCGTCTCAAAGTGTCGATCGATGAGTAAGGCATGCAATGCAAAGAATCTGCATACCGACAAGCTGAAATGAGCCAAGAACATTGTATAAAGATCTGAAAGACCATTCCGTTGGTACATCACTCGACCATATTCAGCCACTTGAAGAAAAAGTGAAATTTTGGAAATATGCAACTTTTGAAAATTGTGGAAACTAATTCGAAAAAGATGCAACAAATTATATACCGTTGGAAAGATTTCGAGTTCCCCTTTCTAATGATGCTACCCATGATACCGTTACGTCCTCTGTCGCATTGAAATATTTTCAACCAAAGATTTCCAAAAAGCTGAAAATTCAAAATTTGAAGTGAACTATTCTCTTCGTAGCGGACAAATGTCAAACGAAAACTTGATTTATTGTTGTACATCAAAGAGGAGTGCCACTTACCTTAACGAGAAATGCGTCTTTTTCTTCGCCACATAGGGGTATGGGGGGGGGGGTTAAAAATGGCTTTAATTTCACATTTTCAATTTCAACTATGATCCTGAATTCCCATTCAAACTCTGAGGATGTTTCCTTAATTTTGTCTTCCATGGGGTTTTTCGGTTTCCCCCAAAGTTCGGGAGGGTAAGGGTGGGGGTGGGAGTGATGTGAGGGTGGGAATGGAGTGGGGGTGGGAGTGATGTGAAGGTGAGAGTGGGGTGGGGGTGGGGGCAATATCTTGTTAACCGCAGATCCGATGGGGGCCGATTATTTTTTTTTATGGGGTTGCTGGAGTGGCTGCAATTTTAATCACGAAATCCGAGATGGACAGGCGTGCTGACTGGTTGAGTTTGAATTGAATGATCTTACCAAGGGTTTGAATCTAGGGAGATGAAAGAAAATTTATAGAAAATTTCTTACTATGGGAATTTTCTAAAATTTTCTCATTGGAACTTACCGAAGTTTTAAATAGGTCCTCGTGTATTCGTTCTTTTCAGTTATCAAGACCTAGACTGGGTTTGTCTGCAGGCTTCATGTCTCCGTAACACGTTTGAAAATGCTATTTTCAGCTCAAAATGCCTTTGATTTTACCTAATTAGGAATCCGTAATAAATTTTTTTTTTTTTTACCAGCTTAATCTTGGAAAATTCCAGTCTCTTCATGTGAAGGTGTCCTATGGTTGCGCCTAATCTGCACTTGAGTGTGTGCTTTACTGTATGCTTTTGGCATCAAATCAGATTTACCCATAAATATAGGCTAAGGTGAGTGAAGTGGTGGTAGACTGTATTCACGATTACACTTCATTTAGTGTTATAGTGAATCGTGCTTAGTGGAATGATTTATGCATTCTGAAATTTAAAAAACCTGTACGCACTTTTCAATGAGTCATACGAATTCATTCCACAAGACATGGCTTTCTATTCGTGTGGCTGACAAAAAATTATTTCCGGTAATTGCTCTCTTGCGATGGCTTCGATGAGATCCGTGAATGCCAATGTCCGCATCCCGGTTGGAGGATCCACGTTTCTTGGCCATTCCGATGCACTAGGTTCATCATACAGTGCATTTCATTCGAGTCTGACCAATTTTCACTCGACTTGGACGCCTGTGCATGGGATGTTCCTGATTAATGTCTGAGTCGAGTGAAAAATCTTGAAAAGTCTTTTAGATCAACAGAGAAAGGGTCGTTTTAGTTCCATGCTGAAAATAAATTGTATTGACCCGCTTCCGAATTTAGGAAGCACGATGAATCATTTAGATGTAACACTGAATCCACGAGGGTAGTTCTGAATCATTTATGTCTCATAAAGAAGTTAGATCCAGGAAGATAAAAAAGTCTTGTCACGTGATGTTCCGCTTGAATGGTTGCTGCTGTCGTTGTCCCCTGTTGGAAGACGAAGCATTTAAAGCTATAGTTCCCAAGTTTCTCCGAATCGCGACCCACTTGCCAGCGACCCACCATCATTCTAAATAATGACTTTTTGATGAAACTATAATCAGTGCTCGAAATAGGTTTTTATTTATTTTTTCTTGGGCTGTCTGGGTGCCTCATTTATAATGCTCTTCGTTCTCAAAGATGCCGAGCGAAGTCCCGAGCTCTTTGGCTTCTCGCGCCTGTCCCGTCTAGAATCATAGACCAATCCTGCGAAACTTACATTTTATGTAACTTCTTTCATTCCAATCTCACGAGACGTGCGAATGCTAACCTTTCCGGATCCGGTCGGTTAGAGTCAGCTTCTTTCCGATATGAGTATATATATATATATATATTTTTTTTTTTTCCCTCGATGGGACATTGCTCACGACCCACATTTAAGTCTCTCTTGTCCCATGGTTTGAGAACCGCTGCATTATAGCCTGCCTTTAAAGAAGGTAATACGATCGTTGAGAATTATATTCGCGTAGAAGTAAACATGAAAATATTTTGAAATAAAGATGAGGCTTATTAAACGCCAGATGTAACCCAGGAGAAACACGTAGGAAGCCCAGAACCTAGAACGTCTTTAATGCCACCAATTCTTAGTTCATGCTGTTGCTGTCACGGAGTCTTACTTTCCTGACAATCTCATGGTGCCAGAATATTTTCTCACAGCATGAGCAAAAAGAAGTGACTCCACGACATCAAGTATTCGTATCACGAATCCTTACGCCATTCTCTGCATTCCCCTCCCAAATATGATCGTTTGCTCGATTTCCTGAAGCCTCGTTTGCCCCGTCATCATGCGATGGTCAACTGATGATCAAGGTTTACCATTCCACGCCTTTCGTGTCGGGATTTTCATGATGACCGAGTTGCGTTTGCACTATCATCACATGATGGTAGTGCGAACGAGGCTCTCTGAGGACACGTTAAGGATAAAAAGAGATCTATTTTCTTCCCTTACTTTTGTTCTCCACCCGCATGCGCTCTTCGTATTCTTGTTGATCTAAAGTTAGATGGAGTAATACGTCCCTCAAAGCCGTTGCGAGAAGGTGTGCCTCGCGAGACTCTCTTCCGATGATTTCCGCCATGAAAGAACTTCGGCTAAATGCTGCAGATTCAATAAATTCACGTTCTGGGAAAAAAGTATACCAAGCAACTTGATTCTGACCCCTTGCATTGGAAGGGAACAGTCCTCCCCATCAGCCTGAGAGAGGCAGAGGGCCGCATTTCCTCTGGAGGCATTCACGTTCAGACAGGGGGAAAGAAGGAAATCAATCGTTGCCTTTCCTTTCTCTTTTCATACTGCACGTCTGCAAACAGAGTCCTCTGGATGCAAGGAAAAAAGTCTGGTCTTTTCCCGCGCAATTCCGCCTTTCCATCGTCATGCCCTTGTCGACGGTTAACCACGCCATCAATTTTCCGTATCGGCATGAATCTCGAAGGCCAGAACCGCGAACCGTTCGCAAGCTTCGTGTACATCTTCCACGGATCCCTCCTAGGTCTCCCTTTCTCATGGCGGAGGAAATTAACAGGAAGTTTTCGGTAGAACACGTAAAAAAAAAAGAAGACAACTCTAATAAATACACAAACACTGTCTTTGAGCTGGTTCTTTGAGTGGGGAAGGACCGTATAGTTTCGACCGGGAGAGTTCACATTGTTTATGTCAGAGAGCTTATCAGCATGCCGTCGTGAACGAGTTAGGATTCTTCCTTGGAGACATCGTCTTTAAAACCCCTTTGGATTCGGAAAGCTTCGTGTGCAGTTGTACGGTCTTTGACAAAGGAAGAGACTGAGAAGAAAAGGGGGCTTCTCGATTTCCCGTCTCTCCTCTTGGGTGTCATGTACCAAATCGGATAAAAAGAAACTAATCTGGTTTCGTAAATGGGCCCATATGATGTCCGGTTCACCTGGGCTAATCTCTTTCCCATAAATGACATTATGGAATCGGATCAGGTTCCGGTAAGACAAAATATTTTGCCTGTCACCTCATGGTCCGCAGAACTTGAAAATTCTTGCGGGGAAACAGCAAAGAAGAAAGGTCATCTCTGGAAAAGGTCCTCGATTTATTCATTCCTTCGTTGCTGAGGGACGAAACTGCGTATTTGACTCCTCGCACTTTCTGTCTCATTTCTTCATTTTTCGGTCTCCTTCCCTGTGCAGGACATCCTTCGAGGAGCTATTGCAGAAAGAAGTCATTTCTGAATTAAGTCTTTCTCCTAATCTTGGGAGGGGGGGGGGGGGGGGGGGGGGGGAAAAAA